>JAQFXW010001713.1:0-14320 GCA_034693945.1 Dendrobaena attemsi
TCTTCCTCTCTTCCTCTTTTTCTCTCTCTACCTTTCTCTTTCTCTCTCGGTGTGTCTGTCTCTGTCTGTCTGTCTGTATCTGTTTCTGCCTCTCTCGGTCTCTATTTCTGCCTCTATCTTTCTGTCTCTTTCTGTCTCTGTCTCTCCGTATCTGTCTCTGTCTCTCTGTCTTCAGAATGACTGGAAGGATGGTTTCGCTGATGCATGAATGGATGCATGCAATGACTGACTCCTGATTGGAAAAATTAAGTAATGGATACATGTTGATGAATTGTTGGAGAGATGAATGGATAGATGACGGAATGGATATATGAAGAGATGAATGAATAGAAATTCAGATTGATGAATGGATTGACGTATAACGTGCAAAGATGGTTGGTTAGATAGATGGATAGATGTATGCATTGGTGAATGGATGTATGTATGGATAGATTGGTCGATGGACGAGTGTATGCATAGGTGGATGAGTGGATGCCTGCAGGATGGATGAATAGACGGACAAATGGATAGATGGGTGAACGGATTAGGGTGCACTGTGCAATACAACCGAAATATGACGATGTTTATAAATGCACTAACTACGTAATGTACACATAAATGCATTACACCTATATTTACGCATGTTTTTTCCCAGCCTTTGGGAATTTCCTAAAAGGTGCCATATAAAAACTTATGCATGTATACTGAAAATATGAATATGAATAGGTGGCAAATTCAATTTCAGCTTCGGAATGAATGAATATGCGTTGTAGCGCTGTATGTCGAAGAGGCGCGAAAGTACAATGCCGTTGAATAATTCACGCCACTGTTTTGGAGAGGAAATGGATGGAACGAGGAAAAGGATGGGGCGCCGATTGGCAGCGCGTTTGTAGAAAGGGGAGAATTCGGTTAAAATTAAGGAGCGGAATAAGAAGGGAATAGCCTTTTATGGAAGCAATTGATAACACTGTTACAACATCAATTGGATTATAGGTCACTTGTATACACGAGAGGTCAGATCAGGAAGATTGGAATAGATTCGGTAGATTATAGTCCTGCATATAATTCTATTCACATAATCTTATGAATAATTATTCATGATCGCTAGCAACATGATTCTGGTCAATCATTTACCATAAATTTTAGTTTGAAATGTTTTCCATATTTTAAAACTGATGGCTCTTCCTTATAAAAGGCTGCTTCCGGTTGCACCTGCATGTTGTTTTAATCTTTCTGGTCTATAGAGGAAGTGAAAGTCTTCTGTGCAGAGGATGAAGCAAAGGAGGACAGTTAGTGATGGTGTGCATATAGACCTAGCACTGTCTCTATATTTCAGTGGAGGGTCCTTCAACCGCCTCCGCCTGTAGGTACTACGGTGACCTGACCGTCGAAGGTCGTTCCGGATACATGGCCAACATCATCACGGAGGAGCACGGCTACGGTTCGCAGCGCTGTCCCTGGGTCATCAGCGTCCCTAGGGGTCAACGGATCAACCTGACCCTCGTCGACTTCGGCGTTGCGTCTCGTTTCCTCGACGTCGGCAACATGTGTCATGTCTACGCGAAGATCTCGGAGACCCGGATGGCTTCGGAGGTGACAGTCTGTGGCAGCAGGACGAGGCAGAGGAGCATCTACATCTCGGAGACGAATCGACTCGAGGTCTCCATCATGAGCCTCAAGGACAACGAACAGCCGATCTACTTCCTGCTGAAATACCAGGGTCTTTCAATTCAATTCAATTCGTCTTTTATTGCGTTGGTTGGTCTTTTAGGCGTCGTACACGTTTGTAGCAAGAACTCAGGGTAACCGGACATACTGGTATAGCGGACAAAATGGTACGGACAAAATGGTATATGGACATAATGGTACGGACAAAATGGTACGGACAAAATGGTACGACAAAATGGTACCGAAGGCAGCTTTGACGATTTTAGGCTCCCCGTATATATTCCTATGGAATAAGTTTAAACTGAAGCCATTAAAGACTTTCTACTTTGTTGGTGGCAGGGTTGGGAGCGCCTTTGAGGAGGTTCGTGAAGAGCTTAGACCTGCTCTACTGTATGAACTTAATCATATTGGTCACCTTACTTGCTGGACCGAAAGACTGGAGACAGAAATAAGTACAGAAGGGAAGGGTCAGCCTATTGGCTGACCCCTCACAGAGAGAGAAAATGAGAGAGAGAGAGAGAGAGAGAGAGAGAGAGAGAGAAAGAGAGAGAGGAATTGACTCAAGCTTGAAGAATGATTATTGCTGGTGGACAGACTAAGAAAGCAGAACTGAACTGAACTTGAACAAATGACGGGGAGTATAATAGGAGATAGAAGATGAAAACAGATGAAAGGATAGATTGAAGGAGGATGTATCGATTAAAGACGAATGAATCGTTTCTCAACAGTGACCTGGTATGATGATCTTCTTCTTCGTTCACCTGTGTGTGTGTGTGCATATAGCAATTGGTTGTACTGATCCGTGGGTTCCAAAGGGAGCGTGGATGAAAAGGACGGGGGAGAAGGCGATCATCTCTTGCAACTATACCTCGCAGACGTGGCACATCGTCTGCCAGGGAAGCGGATGGTATGGAAACGTCGACAACTGCACGACGTGTAAGAATCCTCATCAGAATATAAAGACGATTCGTATCAATCAATCAATCAATCAGCTCAAATTTATATAGCGCTCCTTCAAGATATCTGCTCAGAAGCGCTCCCGACCCAGGCTAAGCGAACGTATATACATAAGCTGATATACAATGCATACACAGCCATGCATACATAATACATACAACTGTATACGACGCGTGTAAGAATCCTTGTCATATAACGCACTTTAAAATAATTTCTCACGGACATGCATGATCTGAGAAGTGAGAACACACAATCGTACAGACTAAGGAGGATTCGACGCACCAATGGATGGATACATACATGGAAGAAGGGATGGGTCGAGGTGTGGATGGGCAGAGAGATGGATGGGCGGAAGGATGCAATGGATATAGGCAAATGAATGAATGAGTCACTGATGACAAGATGAATGGATGGCAAATAGATGGATTGGTATATGGATGGATGAGCCAAGAGATGATAGATGGGCAGCTGGAAGGATCGATGGACCAATGGATGGATGTCTGGAGGGAGGATGGACGGATGGATTGGTTATTGGGAGGGAAAATGGATGCATGGATCGAAATTGATGAACAGGTGGATGGATGGATAGATGGACGAAGGAATGGATGGATAGATGGACGAAGGAATGGATGGATTAGATGGGCTCCGATTAATGGTTGGCTATAGATAAGCGGTGGGATAAACGTACGCTTTGGTAATAAGGGGGTGGCAGGCGGAGTGAACGTCGTATTGCGTTGGACGGAGACAAAGTTACGCTAAGAGAGAAATCATCGATCATTTAGCTAAGTGGAGGGAAAGCGTAGATCAGAGAAATTCTTCAATCCAACCTCCTATAGTTATAAGAGCGACGGTCTGCAGGATAAATCCGTCACTTGACCCCTGCAGGTCAAGGCACATGCGCACGACGTCCTCCGTCGATTCCATGGTAACAGAGAGGGAGGGGGCCGAAGAGTCGGTCTAGGCGAAAACGATAGGAACGGAGTTTTGGACCTTTGCCGGCATTACGTCCATCTCTCCATCTATTCAGTGATTGTTATATATACATATATTATACATCACATATGTATTACCTATACATATGCATTATAATTTTATGTATATATATATTATATTCATACATGTTACGTGTGTGTATATAGAGGCACATATTATTATTATTATTATATGAATATATTGATTCATCAATTCGTCGTCGTTGCTTCTAATCTTCATCGTTTGCCGCGCGGCCTCTTAAGATGACGTTTCCAGCAAAGTCAGATTTATGTGAGTAATTTCCCGTTTTTCCCTTTTCGTCCGATAAAACCTGACGTTGTTTACGGCCCCGTAGGGCCCATGGGCCTCGCTGGGGGCGCGCCAGGGAGGCGTTCGTTCCGTCCGCTCGGATCCGGGTATCTTTGTGTCATAACCGTCGTCCATGACTAGGACAACGGTCATTTGGTCGGCTGACCAGACATCCATCACCGACTGACCGCTTAAGAGCAGCCTACAATGGGTGCCGATGGCTTGTAATAGACGCTGTCCATTTGGCGGGGTCCGAACGTCTAGCCCTGCGGCAGCGGAGGAGGTTGCTATAGGCGGAGAAAGCGATTCTCACAGAAGGGTATAATTGTGGAGAGTGAATTCAGTTTTAGGGAGGAGTGGATAGGGCTGATGCTGTGAGTGACGTAGAGTCGGTGGTGGGAGCGCATAGAGGGAGGGAAAAGAAGAGAGACCGGTATGCTTTGATGGGTAGAAGAGGGACGGGTGAACGGAAGGAAAGGACATCTTACGGGCGACGGACGTGCCTACTCGGCAGACGGCGTCTCTACGAAGGAGTAACGATCACGAGAAGAGTCGGTCGCTTCAAGTAGAAACCGATCAATGGCCATCTAGCGACGGACGGACGGACGACGAGTGCCAATTGCAGTGCACCATGCAGTCCCTACGACAGAGACCCATTCTGAATGGGATTAGAGCGATCAGCGAAGCATAAAAGACGGTCATTGCAGTTGTTTCTTGGCTGCTGCTGCTGCCGCAGGTGCAGGAGCTATATAATTAGCCTCCAGTCTTTACGTCCTTTCTCTGGGATGGGAAAGCGCTAACGACAGAAGAAGGTTGATGTTGATTGATAGATAGGTTCTTATTTCCTTCTGTCTATCGGTCAGTTTCTTTCTTCTGCCTTGCTGCTTTATCTTTTTGTCTCTGTCTCTATGTGTGTCTGTCTATGTCATATTGCCTCTTACTGCCTCTGGTTATATATAATATATGTATATATATTATATATGTATAATTGGTCTGTATGGGCGGCGTCTCTCACATTTGTGTATACTTTCCTATGTCTCTCCAGGGACTTCTACTCCACCCCTAAGCAACCGGGCTCAAAAACTTCGTTTTCCCCATTTCAGGGGGAAAAAATTCTTTCCCCTCCCCCATTTGTCATTTCCCCTTATTTCAGACAAGATGCGACATTGTGATACAAATTATAAGTTACTGATTCCCCCTATTTTCAACTGAGCGCAAGTTAGGTACGGGGTGAAAGTACACGTGTCTCTCCCTGCTTAACAATGAATGTCGTGGTATGCTTTTGTAGATAGTCTCACGCCGAAAACAAGTACGTTGTCTTCAAACGCGAGGGATCGCTTTCCCTACGGTAACTCATACAGTGTCTGTTCTCCTGTCTGTCCGTCTTCCTGTCTAAACGTGTCTGTCTGTTTTCCTGTCTGTCTGTTTGATTGTCTGCGTATTCCTTAAGTGCATTTAAGTGGGACGTTGATCTGTAAATATCATGCGACGACCTCTCAGAGTGCATATTCTGAAATGAATAGAGGCGTAGCACCGAGGACCCGTTAATAGTTCTCTTCAATTTGATGATATACGCACCCGCTGACCCGAGCATTGATGACATCCAGTAGAAGACAATATGGTTCGGCTTTCGACCGATTCCATAACCTTTGACCTATGACCTACACTTCTTGCATATTATTATTATACTGTGCTTATTATAGCCTACTATTTTTGTGTATTGGCAAAGACTTCCATACATGTTCATTATATAATATGATATACGCATAAGTCGTATATTCACAACGTTCATGCATGTGCATATAGACAGGCACGCAAACATACAATGTTATGGGACAAAATGTACATACGTACACACAAATACATAGACTCATACATAGGAGACATACATATTTATATTACACGCATTGAATAAGCCTACATGTAGGCCTATATGGTGATGACAAGTTCTCTGCCCGAAGTTAGGTTATATGGCTTACTCTATCTGAGCATTAGATGAGTGAGGTGGGGTCCGTTGCTTCCTCGTAGACAATTATGAGTAAGCAACTTGTCTATGGTCGGTCACCCCTTTCGTCCCATCCGTGCTAGCCCAAGATTTAAATCTCTGAATGTTCGCCAGCATACATGTAATGTATACATATAATATAGATATATAGATACATGCAATGCCATTGCATACAATATAGCCCAGTTAGTTACATTGGGAGCGCGTCGGTCGTGTGTTTGCACGGTACCTAGTACGAACCCGATGTCTGCCGACACTCAGAGATTTAACATCTCGGGCTAGCACATGGGGCGTGTGTAGTGTGGAGCAATGGGATAGTCGATGCCTTGCATCCGAAGGGTCGTGAGGTGGGTTTGCTTCAGACCCGAGACACCGCGTAAAGACCTGGAGCAAGTCCTTCACCTACAGGTGCTCGTGGCGCTTCGGCGTGAAAACTTCGACACTCCCTTGGGCTGTAGTCAGGACCGCCTCTGAGTATTAGTGGATTTGAAGGGGAGGTATAGAAATGCGTAAATAAATAAAGAAAATATACATGCATATAAAGTATTCGTACTTAATGCACCAGACACGCTTACAATATTGCATTCACAGACATGCATAGTTGCATATGCGTGTACTAAGGCAAACGCATGACGGAGAAGAAAGAAGAAACACGTGTAATACAAGAGTTTCAATTTACTTTCCGTGTCACATGTTTCTCTGCGGACTTATTGGTCACGTGGTCAGACGGAAGGAAGGCACTCTCTAACTTCCGTTTGGCCAGCCGATAATTTCGGAGCACGACGCTGTGCACAGCATGAAATATCCGCTGGTGTGCCAACCACCTGCCAATGACAATCAGTGTCATTCGAATGATCGATGAGCCACCAGTAATACTAATATGTCATCGCCACTCTTACACTCCCTGTCTCAATTCCATCGTAGTCTCAGTCTGCCACATCTAGTCTAACCTATATTCATTCTACACCCATCGTAATCTCTATTCATTCTATTCTCCACCCATTCTATTCTCCACGTATTATATTTTCTACCCATCCTATAATTTACCACCCATTCTATTCTCCACCCATCCTATTCTCCATCAATCCTTTCCTCAAGCCTATTCTCCATCCAGTCTATTCTCCATCCACTCATTATATTCTCCACTCTTCCTACTTTCCACCTATTCTATTCTCCTACCATCCATAATTCGCCATCCATCCTATTCTCTACCAATTCTATTAAGATGCACCATTGTATTCTTCATCAATCTTTTTCTCAATCCTATTCTCCATCCAGTCTATTCTCCATCCACTCATCATATTCTCCACATATTCTACTTTCCACCTATTCTATTCTCCTACCATCCATGATTCGCCATCTATCCTACTCTCTACCAGTTCTATTAATCTGCACCATTGTATTTTCCACCCATCCTATTCTCAAACCATCCTTTTCTCCATCAATCCTATCCTCATCCAGTCTATTCTCCATCCCCCTCATCACATTCTCCACCCGTCCTACTTTCCACCTATTCTATTCTCCTGCCATCTATAATTCTCCATCCGTCCTATTTTCCACTCAGCGTCTTCTCCACCCATTCTATTCTCAACCTATTCTAGTCATCCACCCCATTCTCCACCCATTCTATACTCGACCCATCCTACCGTCCCAACTTATCTCCGAAGGGGTCTCGCATAGACAAGATTTAATTGGTTATTTCTCCCAGTACCTCCACTACTTCAAATATGAAATCCGACCTGTGCTTTGTTTAGCACCACCCATTTTTTCCAACCCCAACCCCTCAACTTTTCCAACCTTCTCTAACATCCATGTCATCGAAGTTTCGGATCAAACAAGGAGCTCGCCTGACTGCCTAACAGTTGAAACGAAAGGCAATTAGTGGGCGAACTGCGAACGCTGCTTATAAGCGTAGTTCGATCAAAGCAAAAGCAGAGTCAGTCTTGCGTTGATCTTGGTTTCGTGAGCGAAGGTGGGGAGGGTGGGTGGGCGATGACAGGATTGCGTGGTCGAGAGATTTGATATATCATCACTTACGCCTTTTGTACACACGGCTGCCGACGAAGAAGAAGAAGAAGATTAGCGATGGCACGGGGGCCAGAGGCGAAAGGCTCCTCAATCATTCTCCCTCGCTACTCAATCATCCCCTCCTCCTTCTTCTTCTTCTCCTTCTTTCCTCCATTCATCAGTCTACATCATCCCACCCACTACAACCTCTCACCCCGCACCCCCTAAAATATAATTTCTGCACTTCATTTGGTTAGAATTCTTCGATTTCAAAGCGACGTCGACCGTTGCGTGCGAACCCTGAGAAGATGAGAAATAGAAGGATGAGAGGAATATTGAAAAGCGAGGAAAAGGAGGAACAGGAGTAGGCAATGGAAGAGGAGGAAGAAGAGCAGGCAGAAGAAGGGGCAGGTGGAGGAGAACTATGGGATGACGAGGAGAAGAGAAGGAAATTAGGAGCAGAAAAAGGAGCAAAAGTACTTGGAGGATGAGGAGAATGAGAATGAAGAGGGGAAGATGTAGGAAGAGGAAAGAGGAGGAGGAGGTGGTGGTTGTGGTGGAAAGTAACGTGAGAAAAAAGACGGAAGAACATCATGAAAAAGCAGAAACTAGGAAGAGAATGGAAGGATGAAGAGCAGGAAGAGAATACATGTAGGTGGTGATAAGTTGTAAGATAATGATGAAGAGAATGAATAGGAGCAGAAGGAAGAAAACAGAGACAGAAAGAGGATGAGGATACAGAGCAAGTGGAACAAGAAGAGACAGAAATGGTGACTGGAGAAATCGATTACGAGCCGGGCAGAGAGATGAGGAGAATTATAAGAAATTGGTATCAGAGACTGTGGAGCAGGGAAGTGAGGAATGAGAGGAAGTGGAGGAGTAGAAAAAGAGTAAGCAGAGAAACGGAAGAAGAGTAGAGTGAGGAGTAAAAGAAATAGAAATAGGAGAAGCAGTGTCAAAGAGAAATCTTATACAGAGGCCACTTCACAGCCGTCGCCGGCTAATCCAATTCCTGACTGTCACGCATGGCTGAACACTGGGGCGCAGTGTCACGTCACCGTCACGCAGACTGACGATAACCTGTCAATGTCACTATAGGCTGGTGATATTTGAATCAAGCGTGACAGCACTGCAAGGAATCGCTTGGCTCGCTCTTGGTGACTCTGTGTTGACCTAAATGTGTGGTCGGTTAAACGCAGGGCCACGACGAAGTCAGAGAAAAAAATATATATATATGGCATACGTCCACCCCATGCATGGGACATTATCTACAAATACCTTACGCATATTGATTTTCTCTTTATAAGATAGGTTCATATAGGTTGTCAGGTTTGTACAATGTACAGGCACAGGAATTTATTTATTTTTTATATTCGTCTGTCTCTTTCTTCCTCTGTTTTCTTTATCTGTTTTTCTCTACACGCATCCTCTTCGCATTGTCCTTCTTGCAGTCTTCTTCTCAGTTTTCTACTTCTACTACCCCTTCTTATCTTCTTGTTCTTCGTCCATTCTCCTCCTCCTCTTCCTTCTTTTCCTTATCCTTCTTCTTCTTCTTCTTCCTCCTCTCCCTCTTTGTCTTCGGCTTTGCTTTCCTCTTATTCTTCAACGTGCATTATCCCTGCCACTTATGATGACTTTATTTGGGCTGTAGGTCTACCAGTTGCCGTGGTAACTGGACTAATCGTCGGTGTTCTATTAGGAATCGCAATGCTGGCCATTGTGATAGCGTGCTTCAAGAAATGGGTGACACCGAACGCTCCCCAGAATGGGTAATCCTCTTCATTTTAAATCACAAAACAAAATCAAATGTTAATTTTGCTTGTTCGACGATTGCCACATCAGTCATTTGCTTATTGTATTCTGCTGTATACTTAGCGTGCCTCTTGTATGCCGCATATCAACTAGCCTCTTCTTACTTTGTCTTAAACTTTTCGACATGCTCTAAGTTGCTATCATTACACTCACCTTAAGTTTATGAGAAATTACTTGTCCCATCTAATACATTACCATAGTGGTTTCTAGTCATATAGGACAAAAGTGAGATTTACTTAAATCAGTGGTAGAAAATATAGTGGTTTCTAGTCATATAGAACAAAAGTGAGATTTACTTAAATCAGTGGTAGAAAATATAGTGGCTTCTAGTCCTATAGGACAAAAGTGAGATTTACTTAAATCAGTGGTAGAAAATGGTATCAACTCTGTCTGTTAATTCCATGACAGTCATTCAATCCCAATTTTCATCTGATGATTAGAAGGTGCTCAAACCGTCATCTTGAGTTGGCGAATTAATTATTGACTATATATCGTTAAAGTTTCTGTGTTGGCTGTTTATTTCATAAGACAGTTTGAAAAAAATTTGAAAATGTGATATTAATACCAAAATCTGTCGAAGACAAAATAGAATTTTTTTTCGAATATGTCCTTCGATGAACGGCTATGTGCTCCCCTACCCGATGCATGGCCAATTTCCAATTGACGAGCTAATGAGTTCCTTGCATTTCTGTCTGTTTATAAGATTATCATAAGATAGTCTAAATAGTCTAAACCAATACGAACACTTGTTGCTATTAAGAGCAATAATCAATCAAAATGCTGTTTCTCACTTGCTGTGCGTGAAATATATTTCTATCAATTGAAAAAAGGTTTTTGAACAATTAAAGAACAATCAATCTAATGTCATCTTATATTGCTAACCTAATTAATTTACTTCATCTTACTCACAGGCGCAACTAAAAATTTTCACTGGGGTGTTCACACTGCACAGACCTAGAGTTCGTTCATCAGTATGTTAGTAAATTGTTTAGATTTTTGTATCCCGCCCCGGCGCCCCTTCATATAAATACCTGGGATTTGAAAAAGTAGGTGGGTCACCTGTTTAGCCTTGGGTGCTTGAGACCCAGAGGCTCCTAAGTTGCTCCGCTGATCATACATACCACTTTTGCTTCTTATTTAAACTTACCTTAGGCTGACGTCATCTTACTTTGCAAAGCCATTCCTTGCTGTGAAGGAATTTCACAGTAAAGAATGTGAATACTGTGAATACTGTGAATAAGCTGGTTCCCGCGACTCCGCTTTTGTGGGCGCTATAGAAGTCTCGAGTTACGATTACGATTACTGTTGTAATAGTTATGTCATTGTTTCTCACTCTCCTAGCCACACCTCCTTATTATTGATCTATTACTACAGGCGTAAACCGTCGCAACTGGTAGCTCGCAACTTCTTCAACGCCACTACGTTGACGAGCATTCCCATCAGTCCGTATGCTGACGAGAAGTCGACCACCAGCCGCCATATTTGCATCGGCAACGGCGGAGGTAGCAACGACTACGATTACAGCAACGTCTTCGTAAAGACGGGGACGGGGGGCCTGCCATCCACCCATTCGCCCAGCTGCCTGGCGGCGGCCGCAGCGGCAGCAGCTGCCTTGGCATCTTCAGATGGCGACCTGACCAGGCAGAACGAGTTCGCTCAGACCCATCATCAGCAGGGCAACTACGACCGACCAGCAACCGGATCCGCCATGACCGTCGAGTATAGGGTTGACTGTAGACACGCCCTTGACCGCGCCCAGTCCTGCTGCCATGACCTAGAACTGGTTTCCGGGAACCCGGATGAGGCCTACTGGCAGGGAGCCAGCGTATGACCCGGCTGGACTGTTATATATGACAGAGGAACAGCGTAGCGATCGTGTTGTAGCAGTAAAGAATATTTGTCCAGAAATACACTTTAAGGCATGCTACACTCTTCAGACCCAATTGTAAAATGTAGGAAAGGAACAGAGGATGATAGGCTGCTAAGAGTTAAGTTAAACAGTCCAGGCAGGGTCAGAATATATAACTCGGATTGTTTGGCATAGGACCTAGCATTTGGCAAATAATCAGTCCGAGTAACAACGACAAGACAAGTGTCCTGGATTACATTGAACAACAGACTAACAGTTTTAGTCTATCTATAGGCCTATGACCGAATGACAAATGATGCGAGTCTCATGACTCTCATCAGATCTGCACTCGTTGACAGTGGACTGATTCCAACTTTTTTCAAATAAACTCAGTAATATCAGAACCAGATTATGACTTGAACTGCGCTGATAACATTTCTTAAGATAATTACCAACTTTCGAGCGGAGTACAATATGGCATTAGCTCTATGCTTTTTCGTGAGTTGCTATGTGGATTGAACGGGTGTGAATTATAATGAGTCAGTCACCAGATGTCAGTGACTGCTTTCTACTGATTTCTATACAGAATGTATAGCCTATACCTGTAAACAAGTGCGTAATGTTAATCCCGTGTTGTATAGCTCTATACTTGTTTCGAGCCGCATTGTCAGAAGGTGGTGATTGAAATCGATTAATCTGAGACAGACGAAGGCAATAATAACCGGAATTATCATATAGTACACCCAAGGCTTCAATTCATAAAGCGTCTCAACAGTGAATGCATGAATTAAAAAACACGCCCTTAACCATCTGCATGACAGATAGGCCTAACCTTCGTACACAACGACTACTCTTATACAGAATGTCCTGTTACCCATTGCACTGGAATTGATTCAGCTTTCTCGCATACAGCGAGTGGCGTATATCAATCAATTAATCAAAATCGTTTATTGATCCAAATAATAACAGATAAACTGAAAAAACAGACTTCGATTAGTCCGAGTAAAACTAGGTTCTATAAAGACTTGCTTGAGACCTGGTGTTGTGAGAATGACACCCTGCATTTTAAAGAAATAAGTATCGAAGACAAAAGACAAAGATTTTCCTTCATAATTAAAGATGAAAATTGAGATCTGGAATTTGTTTATACGCCCAAATTTTAGGATTTTATAGTTAAAGAAATACTGGTCAGTAGTGAAATGCAATCTTGGTGGAAATAGTTCTGACTGCTCGCCTTTGCAGAACACACAAGCATTTCAAGTGAGGCTGCATGGTAATTTACGGCTACAGTAGGAGAGGTTATGGTAGATCAGAGTAGGCCTATACTATACATTAGGCAATGTATGCTAAGGCAAAACATGACGTAGGCTGTATGACCCCGATAATGAAGTCAATCAAGGGAAATGGAGCAGTTCAGATGAATTCGGAAGGTTATTTATATACAATAAGAACAAAAAGGGCCCAAAATTGAATTTGGAGGACCCCATAATGAAGCAGTTTGGTCTTGGACAGTGTCCCATTACATAGTACCTGTTGTTGTCTATTATCAAGGTAACTTGTAAATCAAGAGAGTGCAACACCACGTATTTCATACATTTCTAGCGTTTTGATTTGAATAGGGTGATTTACCGTGTCGAAAGCCTTAGCTAAATTCAGGAAGATTCCAATCGAGAATTTGTGATTATTAATGGATTTTGTAATTTTATCTTGCAAATCCAGTAGAGTCAATGATGTGGGGAAACCAGTTCTAAGACCAATTAATTTGGATGAGAAATATCCATTTTTGCAATATAACTATTAATTCTTTCATGTTCTAATTTTTCAAAGAATTCAGAGAAAAAGGGAAGTAAGCTATCGAAATAGACCTATAATTATTTACATTGGTGGAAAATCGAATGGAGGACTTTTATGTTTCATATGTTTTTCTGGATGGTGGAATAGCCGCAGCCAATGTCTATCCTATGCCAGTGAAAAAGTCATTAAATTTGTTGGCCATAATGACCGGATCGTTTACCACCGTTCCATCAATTTTATGCAAGCAATAGCTTTTTTAAGAGATACCTGTCCCAATAAGAGACTTAATGACATTCCAAGTCTTTTCAATGTTGTATTTATATTTTTCAAATTGCTCAGTAAAATGCAATTGCTCAGCTTTATTTTCAACTGTCTAACTTCATTCCTGTATTTTTTAAATATCTTGAATCTATCTGTTCGACAAATTGTTAACAAAACTCAACTTGCTCAGAGAGGGTAAATTCCTGGTCAAGTTCCCACCCAGGTCATACGCCGAAGACGCCCTAGTACTTGATACCATGGCTACGTCAGCCGTCAGGGCTAGCTTACTTAAGGGCTGCTACTTCTCCCTGTTCGAAAACTCCATACGTCAAGCAACTATTATTTTTGTAAAATTAACTGCACGCTTCCATCTTCTTGAGAGTATAGGCCTGCTTTAAACTTTTACAATTTTGCTGTTCCAACTAGCCTACACTCCCCACCACCATTGTCACTCGGCCTAATATTAATAGCACAGAACCTGTCTGTCCATCTGAATTATTCGCCAGGTTGCAGCAGTTACACAATTACAGTAACATAAACTGAATGCAGGCCAATTGGTTTAGCACGCAAAAGTAGCCTAGAGCAGCGGTTCCCAACCTTATGTGACTCGAGGGCCACTTTTACTAGTTGGGGGACTCGAGGGGCCACAAGGTTAAAGTGCAGGATCAGGTATAGAGTGAAACATGAAAACGAAGCATAGTTTAGCA
>JAQFXW010001714.1:0-14320 GCA_034693945.1 Dendrobaena attemsi
TGCTTGACAGTACAGCACGCTAACGACTAAACTGCACACACAGTCCAGCACGCTAACCACTACACTAACCAAGCATGGTTTTGTGGTTCGTTCATCACACAGAAAACATTACCAATGATTATTTTCTTGTACATTTCCTTGCCATCATGGTCAGAGACAAATGTAATATACAAATATTACAGACAAATGTAATATACAAATAACAACAACACGCATGTTTGCATCTTTATTTTCAGCAACAACTAGTAAGCTATGTTCAGACCTGGCACAGTATGCGTACGTAAAAATAATCGAACGCTGCAGGCGAGACTTGAAAAAATGTTATAAACCGGAAAAGGGTTAATGGTGCTATAGAATAATAGAAGTCATTAGTTTGTATTGAACTTGATTAGCTCTATGCTTCCAAGAGGAAGGTCCTGCATAATTGACTTTTATGTCGCAATGAAAAGAGAGAACAAATATTTTATTTGGTGATCCAGCTGCCTTTTAAGATGCTTTATAGGTGTTTTTTTTTGTTATATTGCAAATACAGTTATTATTGACAGACATTTTAACCTCTGTCTAAAACAGAATTCTTCCTGATGTCCTAACAAATGCTTTTCTATTCCTCTGAGATGTGTGTACCAAATCCCTAATTAATCTGTGATTGAATGTTGATTGACATTCTACTGACTAACAAAGCACCGTGTTTGGTTTGTCTGCTCTGAAGTTGGTGCGACTAATAACATAAGCGAGCGCAAACTTTCACTTCATTCCATGGACCACCAGCGCTCAGCTCGGAGCAAGTACAGCAGTCAGGCCAAGTACAGCGTTGACTGCATGCGCCGAGAGATCCAGGTGCGACGATTGCATATTTTTCCTGACACTACTTCTGTGACGTCGACTTTGCCGACTTAGACATGGACTTTCTGCTTAGGCAACATTAAATGGCGATTTTATGTTTTGTTACTCGGTTTCATGTTAATTTATTTTCAGCATGCTTTTAGTATTCAAACCGGTTGGTTTCTTTGTTCCATTGTCTGTGCTCTTTTGAAACACATAAAATGTTGCTGACTATAAATTTCTTGCAGGGGCTGGACCCAGGAATTGCTCTACAATCACCTTTAGGAGTGTTACATTTGCTGACATTGACAAGCTGCACAAGAATGGAACAAAAGACCTGCATTTGTTTTACATTTGTTTTCTTGTGACGTTCTCATTTTATTGTTTTTTTGGACAGGCAAAGAGGATGCATGCGACTTGAGGAGAACAGAATCTCGAGAGATGGCATTTCCTAATTCTTGTTAAAATTGTTAATGAATAATAGGTTTAGCTTTCCATACTTTTTAGTTTGTGCTCGTCTTTAAAACGTAAGCGTCAATGGACCATCCGGGTAGAAATTTTATTTGACATCACAATGTGGCACTGAGAAAATTCTGTTATTGTTATGTTTTTCAGCCTAAAACTTTTTGAGAATCTCCACTTCTCCAGCTGTCAATAGTTGTGAGAGCCTTTATGATTTAGAACTTAAATTGTAGTTCAAACTGAAGAGAATTGAAATGCCATCATCTCATCAAGAAAGCCCGTATGCGTTGCAGATACTGGGATCGGGATTCTCTGGACTAAATGAGCTATTAGTATTTTGTTTCAGGCCAAGAGCTCTTCACTGCCCAGAGTCTGGTGCTTACGATTGTTCATTGTCGCTAGTGTGTCTGTAGTGCTATCGTATAGCTTGTACGGATTCTCTGGTTTCCTCAACAGATTTTGATTCGTTTGTGAGTGTTGGCGAAATGATCGTCACCTATTCTCGACGAAAGTCAGTGAGTGCCATTGTTGATCGTCTGATTCCCTGCTGTGGGGTTTCGTCTATGACATCTGGTTCCCTGTTGGAAACTGTCTTTTGACTTAACCAGATGTTTATCTCTACCCTTTTCTTTTTTGATTGCTTTTTGTTGCGGTTGTTGTTCGCTTACAGGTTCAGAATAACGGTTCTTGAAGTTTGGATTTGTGTTGACCTGTATTTCATTTTACAAACGTTCATTGATTTCAAGGGATTTGTTTTAACAAACCCTTGATTTTTAATACAGTTGTGATTGAGATGATTAGTCCATTTTGTCCATATTTTGGACACAATGAAACGGTGTTTCACAATTTGCAAACTAATTTATTTTATGATGATTGTGTGCATTGTTGCTTGTTTTTATGTCCGCAGAACCTTCTTGTAGGTTGCTTAACAGAAACTATTATTTTTTGTTTATTCCATGATATCCATGTTGTGTATGGTCCTACTTATGGTGATGTTTTGTGCCTTATCCTTAGATTGATCCTCTAACTGACCCTGTGAGTCTTATTTGTAGTGTTTTTACCTTACTACCTTACCTTACCTTACCTTGTTTTACTACCTTATTTGTAGTGTTTTTACTTGATCTAGTAGTGCCCCACAAGCACACGTTTCTAATCTTTCCTCTGTCTCGATTCTGAGTTCATTCTTTTCATAACACATCTTAACTACATTTTAACACTTTAATGGCCAGCATGCAGTACATTTCACTGAGAAAAGTGTGCAACTGTTTGTTTAACGGTTAAAGCTGTTTTTGGCATATTTAACCACCAAAATATACCTAATGTGATTTATAATTATATTGATATTCATTTACTAATGTTTAATTGCTTCATCCTCTTAATTTTTTGTTTTTCATTATGGTAAAGTTTTGTGATTTGGTTTTTGTTTCAGCGCCAGTCGGTCTGTGACGCTTTAATGCTCTTCTTAAGTTATTAGAATGGAATGATTAGATATTAAGTGCTTGTGATGTCTTGGAGGTTGTCTTTGTCTGAATGGCTATTTGTCGTCATAGTTTTAGGCTGCTTTGCTAAGTATTTAGACTTTGTGTCCAAGTTTAGAGAATCCTGTGATGTTAGAAATGTGCTAGACATTAAGCAATCTCTCCCAACTTTTGATCGTCCTATTTCTGTCCGAATTTTCACTAGGCTGTGTTCTCGACATGCTGCTGAGTATTTGGAGATTCAGGTCGGGCCCAAGTATTAATCAAATCAACATATTAAAGATACTACATGGTATGTGGTTCAGGGTTCGTTAACATGGCAGGTACGCTATGTACAGCATAAGTCTGGTTCCAGTTGCATCTTCTTCCTTCATTGCTCACCAAAAAAAATAATGTGCTACTTTGAAGGAATATTTTTGCACTATCTCTGCTGTTTTCATTTTGACCTTGATTGCTCAATTAATCAGAAGTGTATTGCATGATTCCAGCAGAAACAGTTTTCATTATGAGTCTGTGTTGCTTGCTTTAACGTCTGTCCTTTGAATAACCAATCATTTGTAACCATTTTTTTGCTACAGCAATAACATCCCTGCTGCGCGCCATGATTGCACCTGCATGTCTGTATTGTTAGCCATTTAGTTTATTTTGTTGAACTATTAATGATGTCAACATATTAGAGATACTACCAGCAAGATGTAAACAACCGGCCAAAATTGACGCACATAGTCTGCATGGGTTAATTCAACTGTACACATCAAAATCCTGGTCTATGATGCAGCCACATGGCTAAAATGTCTTGTGACCAAATGTCTTGTAGAAGTACAGAATCCATAGCAAATCAGCAGATGATCCGGACCACAAATAGGTTACCACCCTTTCTGGAGCATATTACGGAACTTACAACCATGATACTCTGGATCATATCTGCCTTGCTTCATAGGGTCAGGAGTGCCCCTGTTGAGTTTGCTTTGAGGGGCGCTATTTAAATTGAGATTTACATTACATTTTAAACTGGTGACTCTACCAGCTTACTACTGTCCACTGTTTTGCTAACCGATAATATATTTTGTACCTATTGGCTTTCAATATCTTATAGGCCAGCACAGAGGATGCCTCTATGTAGAGATCTATAATGGTTCCTATATAAATTTATGTGAATAATGAATAATATGCAGACAAGGAGAAGAAACTTTTTTGATAATTCAGTTCAATTCAATTAACTTTCATTGTAATCGTCAGCATCAGCACTATGCAATATTTTGCGTAACAACTTAACAACAATTACAATAATGTGCATATTAACAAGCATATAGATCATAGAACGATTACAACAGGAAATGCTCCTAAGGGACATTCATCCCGCAAGTCAGGGCAACCCTATCAGTGTCACATGAACTTACTACATACGACAAGCAAAGAGATGATTGAATTAATTTCTGGTTTATGCAGGGGTTAACACAAAATTTAAAGATAAGTAGAAAAAACTTTACTAACTTAGCTATAACAAGTCCTAAGCTAATGGAAAGATCCAATTATCAGATAATCACGCAATCTTTTTTTAAACTGTGAGAGGCTGAGGGACTCACGAATTGGGATAAGAATCTTGCTTCATCTGACTACGTTGGTCATCTACTGCATTCTGTAGCTCTTCTAGTAATCTTTTACTTTTAATTAAATAGGTCAAGCAAAGCAACAGCAAAGCTGTAACGTATCTTATTTTGGAACCAATTACTGTAGATGATGATTTTGCACATTTGAATTTGTCTTTCTTAAGACAAGATCATGTTTCTATGATTAGACGGTGGATGACCTTGGCATTGGCATAGGGTCTTTCCATACGGAAGTGGCATCGGTTGAGCAGGACGATAATCAGGAGTCCGACCGACAGGGACAGTGGCTGCGTAGACGTCGTCTGGATGGCGCTCTCAATCGTGTTCCTGTGGGGTTCTACACTGACATTTGGAAACTGTTAAGACGGGTGACTTTCTCAATGACTGCCTATCTTTTCTTTACCCAGATCCAGTATAGGTAGGCGCCTATATATAAGTAAATTCCGCTGTTTGAGATATTGCTTTACATAGCTAAGTTTTTGGCATATTTAACCACCAAAATATACTTTGAAGCAGATCCGACACAGAGGACATCGGATCTGTCGGCTAAAGCGGGAGAGCCATCATCTAAACACATTTCGGTTACAGTAATCGTTTATATGCACCTTATTTCAAGCATTTTGTGCTTACAAGTATCAGAATAGCAGTGACTGCCAGTGAGCATATTGGTCATCGATTTTCCAGATAGGCTTTCGCTTAGGATTTGTAAGGACGCCAAGGTAGTCAGTTTAACCACTAGTTTTTTCCGTGGTGTTGGTAATCAAATAATTGAATTAGGCTGTAGACTGACCAGTGTAGTATGTGAGACTGTGGGTGACTAGGTAAATTCTTTATTTTGCCAACTGCATGGCCAAACTTTGGTGTGCAACTGTGCATACATCAGACGGAATAATGATTTAATTTCTAGTTAGTCTTCTCTCTTGGTTATGTATAAGTCTCAAGTTGTTATAATAAGCCCTAAGTTGTCATGAGCTGTAGCAAGTGATTTTGTTCAGAATACTAGATATGATAGTGAAGGTGGCGGTAACTGAGTTGATTCTATTCCAACGACTCTCTGTCATTGTTTCAGTGTCATGGTCTTTCCATTGGAACTGGAATGCTCAACCATTCGCTTACAAGTGAGGTAAGTAAACCATGATTTTGTTAATATTGCATACTTTCTGGTATCTGGAAGTCATTGGTTATGGTAGTCTGCATGAAAGTCATTACGTACTTGTTTATCATGTGACTGTCTACGATAAGGGTAGACCCGGTAGAGTGGTCTAAGGATTTGCATGCTCAACTGTTGAGCAAATGGTCTAACATTCAAATTCCCACAATCGCAATTCTTTTTCAAGGTTTTGCTTCTGCTTACACGGTTACACTCCATAGCAAGCTCGGTTATCATGAGTATCTTTGGTGTAAGCAGTCGGCGAAAAAATGCTGACCACAAATGTACACCTTTCAGGTTGGCATAACTGCTCCTTTATTCTGTCTGCTGTCTTTCTTCTGTCACTCAACTGAAAGTACTTCTTGCATGAGTCAACTGCTGCTGCTGGAATAGTATGAGAAGAGAAGGAAGAGTGATTCTAGTTTCAGAAACGACCACTAGGATTTTGACAAACACTGGAAGTGACTGAAGGTGTCTTGATTGATAACAATAACGCGGTAGTGTAGTGGTGAAGGTCATCGCCTTGCAACGGAAGGGTTGCAGGTTCGAATCCCACCCGCCGCGTAAGGACCTTGAGCAAGTCCTTCACTCACAATTGCTTCGGCGTGTAAACTCCGACACACCTCTGGGCTGTAGTCGGGACCGCTTCCGAGTAGTAGGACACTTGAATGGGCGGTATAGAAATGTGTGTATAAATAAATAAATAAATAAAATAAAAATATATGGTAGTGGGGCGTGGTGGTATACATGTAAATTTGGGATAGTCGAAGTCTCGCGGCCGCGGAGCGTCGCGAGTTCGATTCAGACCCGTGTCACTGCAAAATTCTTCCCTCACAACTGCTCGAGGCGCTTGCGTGTTAACTCCGACAAACCTCCGGGCTGTAGTCGGGAGCCTTGAGACTGCCTCTGAGTACATGTAGTACTGGACTTGAAGAGGCGCTATAGAAATAATTATACGAATAAATAGCTAAAATAAATTACCTATAATGTGTATCGTTATAATATATGCAATTTCTACAAGCACCTAAGAATCCATTCAGTTGTCGTCGTTATGTTTTATGTAGGCCTACCGTATAAAACGGCCTTATTTAATGAGCGAATGAAATGATTGAATAAATTTTATTTCTTTCAGATTTTGTCTATTACATACATTCTATTCCTTTATCGACGAAACGACGCACACTGACTTGCACTCACACAAACGGACCAAAAGACACGTAGGCCTATACATGTACATCCTAATTTTGAGATGTAGTCGGCACACTTGTCTATACTTCATTATATATACATAGTGGTTCTATATAAATGTTCAGCTACACAGACATAATATGGAGTGTTATGTGTATAAAACAGGCAGACTATAAGTGAATGAAGGCTTGCTCTTCGATTCCGATGTGTACTGAAAGTGTACATCTGAAAACTGGATATATTGACGGCATATAACAGCATACTCAGCCATACTGTAATATGAGATGACATCATTGTTATCTCGAAGTCGTCAGGAATGCGCCTAAGTCAATACCCCTATTATAGCGATCACTGTTTGCAATACGTGACATGTCAATGAGATTAAACGGTGCATTGAACAGCTTCATAACTTCAGACAACTCCTCACTGTAGGCCTATAGCCTACAGCTGAAATAACCGTCCACGCATTTCGGAAGAATCGTATTTTATGCTGTAGAATTGGAGGTCTATTGACTATTGTACTACCATGTGTATAGTTGTAGGTTATTTGTCGTCATAAACGATATAATGACAGTATTACGATGTTGGAGCAATGACGATCGTTTTTGCAGTAGTTGTTGATATTTTGTTATTAATTTGGTTGCTGCTTCTGTTGTACATCGGAGTGTTTGGCCTAACAGGTGGTCATAAAGAGTCGATCGATCGACAGATATTATTGATCGCACGAAGACCATGGATACGATTTCGGAAGAGGGTCAAGGCAGAAGCCCGTCACGCCATCAGACGATTAAGTTTAATAGACGGACGGACGGATGCACACACATGCGCACGGGCACACACAAGAACGGACGGATGCATACAGACATACACACACGGACATGTACAAAAGGACTGACGGCGAACACGTGCATACGGAAAGAGACAGACAGATGGACACACTTAGAGATAGAATGAGATGCAAATTAACAGACAGCGTAACGAACAGACGGAAGGAAGGATATAGGTGCGGACAAGTAGCCTGAGTGACGGACGCACAAAGAGATACAGAGGCTGACACATGGACATACAGATGGACCTATAAAGAGAGAGACGTAATCTCAGACGTACAGACGTACATACGATCCGTCGCAGACAAAGAACCAGTGCATAGGATGGATGGGGGAGAGTGGGGCAAGAGCCAGACAGAGGATGTAATGAGTCAGACCGAATCGGTTGCACTCGACGAAGACCACAGCGCAATAGAAACGTTCTGCTAAGTACAATGATCGTTCCATTTCCCCCATTTCCCCACTCTGGTTCCCTGTATAGATTGCTCTCTCCACACCGCAACTGGAATGGTCAAATAGCCACCGCGCAAATTGCTGCAGCCTGGTGCAGCCATGCGTGGAGAACACGTCTACGTCTCGTCACGTATGGCATTGTCCCGGTTCTATTTCCATGCGTCGCTGACCAAATACCCCTTAGGTCATTCATGATTTCCTAAAGTCTCTAATGCGTCCAAGGTGATTGGGAGGGAGTGTATCTAAAAGGATCAAACCCGAAGACCTCTGACAATAAGATGAAAGCAGGCGATTCAGAAGCCAGAGTCCCTCAAAGGCCTTTGCTGTAGACAACTTTTTGTTATTTTATGCAATTCTAATATTGGTGTTTAGTTAAAATGGAAAAAGCTCAGCCTTATATATCTGTGGCAAATTAAGTCTTCATAAATTCAAAGTTGCTTATTTTTAGCAGTGCATGTATCAGGTACATGTACACGTAGGCCCTAATAATAAATTCTAGGCTGTTAATTAGGTCATAGCAGTGCAGGCAACAGGTACATGTACATGTAGGCCCTAATAATAAATTCTAGGCTGTTAATTAGGTCTTAGCAGTGCAGGTAACAGGTACATGTACATGTAGGCCCTAATAATAAATTCTAGGCTGTTAATTAAGTCTTACTAATTGTTAGTAGTGCGTGTAGCAGGTAGGCCCTAATTAAGAAATGCTAGGTTGTTAATTAGGTCTTAATAAGTTGCTGATTGCTAGAAGTGCAAGTAGCAGGTATACGCCGTACCAAGAAATGCTACGCCGTACCAAGAAATGCTACGCAAAATTTAGCTTACTTAATCCAATATACATGTAAGTCTATGCACTCCCGCACCATATAAAATCTAAAAGATGGAAAATCACATCAAGCTCTCTACCTACCAAGAAATGCTCGCCGTACCAAGAAATATTCTAGGCTGGATTTGTATTGCGCTGTCAAACTGAACCGCACAGACCATTTTTCTCCGCTGACGAGCGGGCGCCACTTATTTTGATGAGATAAAAAAAATAATTGCTTTTCTTCTCGGTTGATTTCCAAAAAGTACATCTTATTTGCCCTGGGCGTCTTGTAGCCCTCTACCTAATATTAACACTACGGTGTCATAAAGTTGTGTGGAGAAATATTTGGCTGTTACTAATCATGTTTTTGTGGAATAGAAATCGAGCTATCGGAATATATACATCTGTCAACTTTGAATAAAATAGGAAAATGTCTACAGTTACTGCAGAACTAAGTAAAGCACAGACTAACCAACGATTAACTTAAAAGCATCTGTTTCGTTGTGTGCACCCTTGTGTATGTGCTGTATACCATGGGCTTATACCCAGGAGAGGGAGGATGCTCAGGGAGCTCCACCATAGAAATAGTCTCAAGGTTTCACACATAGGCTATCATCCAAAGATTATAATTCCGCATTTATAAAAAGTAACCAACATTTATCGTGTTTTTGAACTCTTAAAGCGCCATCCTTAACTACAACGCTCTTGTCATTATAGGCCTACTCCGAATTCAATTACGATCATTTTCTTAATGATTGGAAGACATCGAATGAACTCGCCATGCTGTGTCTCTGAGTAACCAAGGAGTCTCCATGACAACGGCATAGCGCATAATATCCGTGGCTCAGAAGAAGCACTCAGTCGACGCCACTCCATCCACGTTTGATGGAGTATACAGTATAGGTCTATGCTGGGCTTCGAAGTGAAGCGAAAGTAGGTCTAGCGTCAAGTACTGGACCACTGACCACGAGCTGACCAGCACAACCGGTGATTGGATGGTAGTCACCTCATCAAGAGGTGAAAAGAGACCGATGGTCATCGTATACGAGCTGCTGGTGATGATGATCGAGTGGAGGGAGAATTTAGCATAGGAACCGCACTGTCCGACAGGGATTGCTATAATGCTATGTATAATGGGCCGTTGATGTTAGATGCCTCTGCGGTCTAGATGGGAAATGGAGGTGAAGCGAGTCACAAATCAAAGCACAGATATGTAACATGTAGGGAATTCACATTCATCTATACGCCGTCATCTCCATAATTATGTCTAACCACTGCACTAGATTCACCCTATATGAGCAAATGTTTATATACAGTTTTCCGTAATCAAATGAATGAATGAGCAAAATAACGACTAGTGCCATATGGTCGGGAGTACCTCAGTTGAGTTCGCTTTGAGAGTGCTACATAAGTTGAGATTTACATTTAAATTGGAATTCTAAACTATAATTCTCGTCGTAACAATATATCGATGGAACGATGACTGGCACTAACGCTCTATATATAGCTCCGATTGGTATCAATTTATTCGCTAGGTTCGAATTTTGCAGATTTTACGGGTTGCAGTTTTATTCACTATGGGCGCTTACGAAATTAACATTAGTCAATTTATTCGCTTATATTTACAAGTAACCAATTCATGTTAAAATTCATACATTACAAAAGTCCGTCATTTTTGACGGTTTATCTTTTTCGTTTGTGTGGCCGACTGTTTGGAATGACCTAACACTTCTCCTTCGCTTGTCTACATGTGATGTCTTGACTTCATTCCATCGCTCCTTGAGACTTTTCTTTTTGACCGGGCCTGGGTTGGGAGCGCCTCTGAGTAGAGATCTTGAAGGGGCGCTATACAAATTACTTTGATTGATTGATTGAATTATGTATAATATGTCGTTGTGCTGAAATTTCAGCTGTGCTTGAGTACCGGCTGATGCAGAATGTCTCAACCTACGTTGCCTTCAGCGGGGACCTGGACGCCACCTACTCCCTCCCCACAGACGACCACACATCGGTGGCCTTCATGCGCCTCCTCTCCCTCCTTCCCACCCCCCGAATCATCACCAACGTCACTCTTCCGCCTGGAAGGAACGGCGAACTGACCATCACCTGCGGGGTCATCGACCACGCAGGTCAGGTTCAATTCATCCTAATGGACTCCCACAATCGGACCCTGGCCGAGACGCAGCCGTTGACCGTCGGTTGGCCCAGGGTGACCCTGTCCCTGCCGGCCACCCATACGGCCCTCAGCGACGAGGTCGTCATGGGGATCGTCGCCAAGGGAGTGACGTGCGATTCGATCCACCCTGACAACAAGTTCTACATTGAAGTCGTCTACTACGGTCGTAACGACACGAAGGAGTCGTCCGCAAGGGTCGTCGAGCCGAGACAGACGATACACGAGGCCCCGTTCCCTCGGCTCTTCGACGCCGAGACGACGCTCAACTGCGCCATGTTCGACCAGGAGGGCGTCTACCAGGCCTTCCTGAGGGCAGACGCCAACCCCAGCATCCCCGTTGCCGCCAGCAACGAGATGCACGTGCGCTGGAGCCCCGTCTATCGTTTGAGCGCTGATGTTGAGTCCATCTTCCCGTGTACCACGAAGGGCATCGTCATCCGCTACGTTCAGCCGAGATGCTCCGGAAGGGATGATAAGATCCGTCTCTTCCAGCAGCTGAGGAGACAGGGAGCCAGCGTTGCATCACCAGTAGACCAGCTCTATCTAACGGAGAGAAGGGCTCAGGCCAGCGCCAATGCAGTGTCCTTCGAGTGCAGCTTCTTCAGCGAAGATGCTGTCGGATACTGCTTCCAGTATATCAGCACGGCCAACAGCGGGGCCGTCAGCAAACAGAGAACCACCTGTCTACCTACAACAAACGCTTCCTCCGGTAAAAAAAACCCATCACCTGTCAGTTGATATATATCATCATGTACACAAGGCCGTTAAGCGGCTCTTAGATGCACTTCGTTATTGCAGCTGGCCTGGGATTCATTCATTTCGAAAATTTATATAGTGTCTGTAGTAGCCAGTAACTCTGTACTCTGTAAGAAACCTGCTCACAAGCGCTCCTCCACCGTGCAGCCACGGCCAAATAAGCGAGATTTAAGCAAAAGGTAAAACGTTTAATAATTATATATTCCCTATTCGTTTAATATCGAGACCAGATGACACTCCGTAGGCCTATAATTAGAATGGCCAATCTTTGCTGTGTCGCTTACATGAAGACTAGTGGTCGGATCTTGTTGTTAGAAGAGTGTTCGAGGAATAAAATCTCAGTCGCCTTTCCCTGGCAGTGCAAAGTCTGGTGAAAAGAGTTTAAAAAGAATGTGTGCAGATATTGCAGATATAATATTTATTGAACCAGGTTATATTTCATTTCTTAAATAAGCACAGCTGACTCTCCACTTCAGAGTTCAAACTACCTTACTCTGAAACTCACCAACGCAAGTAAGAATAAGCTTATAACATTCTAAAATCAAAACAATCATCTATTGAGATCAACTGCATGAATAAGTTTACACTTGAAAATACTTCTTCTATATTATGGACAATTGGAAATCCACGATAAGGAATATTCTATCTTCTCATTTCTGTATAGCCTCACTGTCTCTATCTCTGTGGCCAGCCTCTTCCCTTCTGTCCAATCATCTCTTGAATATATAGGTCCCTATACTGCACATAAGTATACTCTAGCGAAACGATACAACCAAAGTAGATGGAGATAAGTCCTATATTTCACAAAGCAGGCAATTCATTGGAACGCGAAACACTTCTTAATTTTTAAGATCTTGGGACGAGTTTTATAATGCGCGTTTCCCTAAACAGTTCTCAATCTCTGAATGCTTAACAAGGACACGCATCTTTTGTGTATATCAATCGCGCCTGCTTTGATTATAATAGTTTAATAGAATCATCTTCTTCTTATTTCTCCTCCGTCGAGCACTGCGCTGACGATGAGGCCTCTTTATTGAGGTTTCTTGGTCATGTATGCCGGGTGGTGACCAATTCTCTCCCGGCAGGGTAAGGAGGCCGGTGGGCCTATTTAATGGCCTCTTTCGCCCGTAGGTGTCCTTCCAACACCTGCCTCCTGTGTTAGCCAGCACTTTCAGGGTTCCTGGTGAGCCTGTCCATCTCGCGTAGCGCCCTAGGTGGCTCTTCGGCCAAAGCCTTCTCCACAGATGGCCTAGCTTCACCAGGCAATCCCTTACTTGTCTGTTCACACTCCCACCACGATGAGGTGCAGGTAGGACTTTGGGGGATCTAAGTTAGAGCCCCGTAAATAGACATAACCCTTTTCCGCCAGCTATAGCAAATGAGGGGTTCCTCCGTGTTAACTCCATCTCAGCATCGGCGCAGTAGTCGGGAGCGCCTCTGAAAAGTAGTTCACTTGAAGAACTATCGATCTCTAGAATGTTCAAATAGATGAATATATATGATTTCGATATAAACACCCGTCGTGTTGGGGGCAGGTAACTGTTGATGGGAATACGAAAGTGTCGATTCGTCTCTTCGATGCCTACGGTCATCTGTTGGATGCCACTGGGCCCTGCTCCTACACCCTCTACGTCTACTCAGGCGTGACGAACACCTACCGCGAGTGGTGCGTCAACAAAACCTCGTGGACTATCGATGACAGTATTCCCTTCGTCTTTCCAGCCGTCGTCCAGCAGGGGTCAGCGACGGGGTCTGGCCAGAGCATCGACATTATGTTCTTTAAGGCGAACCCCAATCTGGATGCTGAGGGAGCTTTCTGGATGCTCGTTGATGGTCAGTCTCTTGATGCTTTACAAGCTTAGACTGCCCTTCTGTTGTGTGATGGGCCTACAATCATCTTTCGTGCAAGAGAGCACATTTCAAATGTTTAGTTGTATTGAATTAGTTTAGTTTTACTTATTTTGTTTATTCACATATTTTTATACCGATCCTTCAAGTTCACTACTAATACTGCTCAGAGGCGGTCCCGACTACAGCTAGAAGGTGTGCCGAAGTTTACACGCTGAAGCGCCAGGATCAATTGTGAGTGAAGGACTTGCACAAGGTCCTCACGTGGTGGCTGGGAGGTGGGAATCGAACCCGCGACCCTTCGGACGCAAGACGGCGACTATCCCACTGCTCCACACACGTCCCCATAGTTGTATTGTATATAAGGTCTAAGGCAAAGCTTTGTAAGGTATTGGTCTACTGAAGGAGCCTTAGTAGGCCTATATAAATGGATAAGACACTCAGAGGCGTAGATCTGTGTCCAACATTGGGGGTACAGACTTTTGCGCGCCGAGCAGGGGGGGACAATGTTTCCCACGACTAGTGGGTCTGGGGAGCGTCGTAAGCTTCTCCAGTGCCGACAACGCATTTTAGAGCATATACTGGCAAATGGAGCGCATTTAGCAACTTTATTTAGCTCTTCTAGAACAGTTTCATCTCGTTATTTATGCATGTCCTTTACATAAATCATGCATAGAAGTTCGAAAATAATATGGTAATGATATTTCAATGGTAGGCCTACGATGTTTTAAAAGTTAAAACTTCT
>JAQFXW010001715.1:0-14319 GCA_034693945.1 Dendrobaena attemsi
TCTCATCTCAAGACCATTCTCTTTTCGCCGGGCCTTGCGCACTGGAAGCGCTTCTGAACGGTTGACCCTACGAGAGGTGCTATATAAATGTTTAGATACGATACAATATGCATTCTCAGTAATCGGCAGTGTGATATGTAATGGGCTCCTCAGGAGGTGCATTATCTAGCTCTGGTTCTTCTTCGTTCCCTTCAGTCCTCACAACTGCTGCTTTGCGCTTTAACCAGAGTCAAGGGCACTGTCAAGTAGAGACGTGAAGAGGCACTATATGCTTACTTACTTATCCCTGTTGAAATGTATTATAAAATCCTACATAAATTAAATGAATGCAGAAGTAGTAACTAACGGTTCCTCTTTCCAGCAGAAACTGGCATTTGTTCAAACAGTCAGGCGAAGCGACGAACTGGACAAGCGTCTTTTCGACTTCGATTCTGGCGACGGGATTTGTCGTTTCGTATAGCTCCTTTGCAAACAGCTCCAGTTGAACTATCTCCTACAATCCACCCAAATAAATCAATGAAAACGTACACATGAGGGCTCAGGAAATTCTGAGAATCATTTAAATATTTGAAAACATTGCTAGTATAAATGCTGCTTTCTACAATGGTCACATGCTTAGGTATTGGGGTAAAGGTAAAGTCCAACCCGGGCCTTTCGACCCATTGGGAGGCGCTCATCTCCATTTCCTTGGCCCTAAGCCGGCAATGGACGAATCCCAAGGTCCTGGACACGGGGCCGGTGTATCGCAGGATTTGCCGTTTCCTTCCCAACTTATGCCGGTACCAAATTATACTGCTTGGTGACAGAGGCACGTGTGCGCTAACAACTTGCCCAAGGTCGTTACACGGGATCGAACCATGCATTGCCTGCTCCGTGAGCCGACGTGCTACACAATCGGCCACCGTGTCAGGTATTGGGGACAATTAATTAATTATCTTAGATGTGCAATGGTACTCTTTTCCACACGATCTGGGCTTGCCAAATTGCCAACGTAACAATTGACAGATGGCCAGAAGCAGTATATATCCGGAACTTGAAGCAATGGAGGCAACAAAGTATGGCAGAGTTTCTTTAACGGGGACTGCACGGATGATTCCACGGAAATTGCTACAGATGACATTAACACCAATCACGCCACACGATGCCTAACCTGATCCAATTCGATTCTAACAACGCCTTGTGGTCAGTTGTACCGTCCCCCAATGTAACAATTATGCCCAAAATAGTTCCAAATTTTCAATCTTTTCCATTCTAGATTAGTTCTATTTGCATTATCTACCACTGCTTAGGCAGGTCCACTAACAATTTAGGGCATAGTTATTATATCGTGGCAACGATACACAGCCCAGTATGGCCTCGACCATTTATCGTGCGAGGTCCTGCACCACCGTTCGTCCATTTCAATGGACATTGGACACCATATCGTTGAGGTACCTCTGCATGGACCATGATAGCCCGAGATTAAAATCTCTTAAATACGCCACTAACGGAAAGCGAACCGTGGTCAACAGAAGCGCCTGAGACGCGGCCTGTGCCCGTAGTGATGTAGGTAACTGGACTGCGTATCGTTGACCCCGATATAACAACTACATCCAATTTAGTTATCCAGACAAGAACTCAAACCTGTTCACATTATTCCATCTGCAATAACCCGCTATAATTAAAACATCATATTACAATTTACACATCTTAACAGGGCCACACGGGTAATCCTGAAGTTTAGATTGCCAAAGTAATATCGCTGGACATTCTCTTCTTTTACAATCAGCCTGCTAAGTGTTTGCGATAAGTTCGTCGTTGGTGACTAGTCTGTTTTGGGCGGTGTTTGACTGTGGTGGAATGGTATCCGGCGTAGTGACTTTAAAATCGTGGGCTATAGTAACCGGGAGTAGATTGGGAGCCGTTGTTGCTGGCTGCCCATTGTCTTGTTTTTTATGATTTCTCTTTTATGTAACCTGCTGTGCTATGTCAGCTAGAATTTTTAATAAACAAAATACTACTAAGTCGTCGTCGCATTTCTCGTTTTAAATGAACGTTTTCCTCTTTCACCCAACATCTTTCATACATGTATACAACTAACATTTTCATCCGCATGGGGAAAATGTTCGCAGCATACAACTTTGCAAGGTGATAATTATTAATTTGGCAACCTCAACTACGTTTCAACCACATGCACATGTTCCTCAAAGATTGTCACTGTTCAAAAGCACTGCCAACAGACAACATGGTGCAGTCATTTGACCCTGGTTTAAACAGACATGGGCCACGCAATGTCGCCCTGGATTTGTGGGAAGCTCCGCGACAGACAGACAATCCGAGTAGCCCGCCACTGGCCCCACATTCTGCAGCGCACGCAAATTGGGCATGACAACGCTCCGATGCACAGCGGGGCCCCGAGCAGCGCACAACTCCGTCGCATCCTGGCATCGGACAGCCCTGCTAATCGTTTTCTGTGATTTAGCCAAGCAAATGAAAGGGTCGTTATTAGAATTAAATGGCATTTATATTCCACCTGCTCATCGGCCATTTTTCCTGTCCTCAAACACTAAGCAAATCAAAGTGTACGCAGCGCCACCTGCACCAGTTCTCGTTCTCAAAGAGCGCGAGACTTTGACGAGATCAACACAACGGATCAGAGAGATAATATTATTGTCGGGATGTACGTTGCTCTACTCTAAAACATTATACCAGACTCAAGAGGTCGTTGATCAGACTTTACATTAATTACAAATAATTTAAAATTAGTAATACTAAAAAATATTAATAATTAAATTTTATGTAATGGCATTTCGCAAGGACCTCTTACATCCTTGCACTATTAGGCCATTATAAATTGAAACCAGAATTTCGGAATATCGTAATCGTAAACTGGACACTTCTAAAGCGCTCTGTAAAGCTAAAGGGCTGCGTAAAGTCAAGAGGGTAGTCATTGAGAAAAGTCCGTGGTGGTCAGAGTTCGAGTTCCAGGAGGTCAAGGCAGAGGGAAGAGCAGCTGTTAAGGCGGTACGTGTCGTTTAGAAAATTTGCGGAGTTTAGCAGGAAGGTCATTCCAGAGACGAGGTGCAACATGGGAAATGGCTCGGTTGGAGAATTTGAGATGGCTATAGTCACAGGTGAGCGAGAGAGAGTGAGACAGGAGGAAGATCGAGTGAGACAGGAGAAAGATCGAGTGGAGCGAACTGACTGGATTGTGAATAGCTAGGTCACGAAGATATTTGGGCTGGGAATATTGTAAAGAGTTGTAAGTTAGCGAGATGACTTGCAGGGATTCGTGCAGGGATTTTAAGCCAAAGATGTGATTTGAGGATGGGGGTGATATGATGATGTTTTGGTGTTATATCGACCTTTGACCACCACGAACAGTACTCTCGAACTTGTCTGTGGACAACCGTTCTGATTCGACGTAGAGCTCGATCGGGAATTGGCTGGTGCTCTGCGCTTGATCAGTATTTGGCACTTTAGAAAATGTTAGTTTACCATTACGATACGAAATGTACAATGTTCTATTTAACCGCATAAAATTATGGCGCACTAGAGGGCGTGCATATCAGCAATAGCTAAGGTTGACTTCAACCGCAGTGAGGTGGCTTAGCCAAATAATCGTTACTTGGCGGATAAAAGCAACAAATTTGCAATGACATCCGTCATGGTATACTAATCAAAGTTAGAAGGGGTGCCCTCTGAAATTATGGTCCACTTGGGCCCAAAACACACAAAAATTGCCGCCACTGATGAAGTACTGTAACCTAGTGAATAAGTATAGTTAACTTTTAGATAAAAGCACCAAATTTGGCACGATGATCCATCATGGTCTACTAATCAAAGTTGGAATAGGTGCCCCCAGAAACCCAGAAACTTTTGGCCATAATGGGCCCAGAACATAAAAATTCAAAATGGCTACCGGAGAAGGAAGCCTAGTGAATAAATAATACCTTGCAGGTAAAAGCACCAAATTTGAGTAGAGACCTGGAGGAGGCGCTATTTAAATTTTAACTGATTAATTGGTTGATTGATTGACACAAGCGTCAGCATTTCTACGTTGTTCAGAAATTGTCAAGCAATAAAGACAATTGCCGGTCGATCGCCGTTGCATTCGCTCGAGATTTTCTTGTCATGACTCCTTAATTAACATTAATCCCCGCTCTAACATGTAGGCTACCTAACTCGATCTAGCGAGCTACTCGGCAGCTCGTGCTCTTTCTGTAGTTTACCCCTCCATATTTCTGGAATGGGCGTCTGCTATATATGGGCTTTGCCGCTTTATACCCGGGGTCCATGGTAGGCCTACGTATAGGGCATAGATCTCTTAATGTATTGAATAGGGCCATGAGAGTTATTTGGGCACTATCAATCGCTCTATACACCGTCATGTCCAAAAGAAGTCGGACAGAAGTGTAACACTGAAAATTAATAGGCCTATTGATATGAATGAGATCTGAAAGTGGTCATTGTATAAAAGTATGCCTAATGTAATTATAGTCATGGACGTCTTCACCCCTATACCCGGGGTTCATGAACTAATCCAACAGGCAATAATGACGATGACTACCCTTATAAACGAAGGTTGCCGCTGCTGAAAATGAGGATGCTATTTTAAAGGATGAGGAGGATAGGCTACTGAGGATGGCAAAGATGATGCGGCTGGCTCTGCTGCTGAAGCCGGCGTTGCACTCACGTACATGTACGTTCCCGTTCCATTGGCCAATAACCTACGCATGCATAGGTCTATTATATCCATCACCAGTGCCAGCGATCTCAAATTCTCAGCAGCTGCAGTGGCAGCACTGTAGTCAAAGCAACGGCGGCTCTAGCATCAGTATAAACGATGAAAAACGGACCAAGAAACAAGGGATAGCGATGATGCAGAAAAGGAATTAGGCCTACCAGTGCTGCCAGAATCAGGTCGACCCTGGTTTTAGTCACATGGAAGAAAGGTCATCGAATGAATTGATGGATGGATGGATGCAAGGCCGTAGGCAGGATTTCGTTTCGGGGGTGTTTTCCACGTCCTACAAATCTTTCTTTTACATTAATTCATATCGGGGGGTGTCTTACACCCAGAAACTCGTATTTCCGTATCTTTCCACATTAAAAACGAACTTTTACATTGCCATTTTTTCATTTCGTATGGTGTTTAAACACCCAAAACACTCCCCTGTCTAGGGCCTTGGATGGATGGATGAATGGATGGATGGATGGAATGGTGGAAACAGTGAGGGAGAATGAGAATTGAAGAAGGAACTGATGAATGGATGGATGGAAGCAAGCAATGAAGAAACGATGGAAAGTAGTGGTGAATACGGGGTTCATATACACGGAATTTTTTGCGTCTGGGAACCCCATTGGTTTTTGGACAAGTTGCATGTGGCGTGCAGTAGCGCTTTCGCGTCTGGTAGCCCCATAGGTTTCTGAGCCAAATTAACCTGTGACCACCTGTTCGCACTGCAGGTGGCGTAATTAATATAATAAGGGTTAGCGGCGCCTCTGAGTAGAGAGCTGAAAGTAAGGAAAGAAGGAAGAAGGAAGGAAGGTCAAGGATCAAAGGCTGCAAGACTGGAAGAAGGAAGAATTGGTCTTGGTTGGGTGGAAAAGAGGGAGATGGATAAAAGTTTGGATAGGTAGATGTACAGATGGAAAAAATGTATACACTCCGTAAAGCAGAACTATAGATAGATGGATCGAATTTGGCTCAGAAACCTATGGGACGATTGATTTGAGCTGCGTTATCTTATACCTTGTGCGCAGCAATGCTCGTGTTTTCTTCGTCCATGAACACAGTGCACACACACCGCACAGTACTTTCGATATGAGTATTATAGGCTGCACACCACGCCAGTACAGCACCGTACGCATACTGGCGTGGCACACGAGAGCTACTGCTGGCTGCGGAGTATCTTGTTTTGCAACAGAACGGAGATGAGACCAAAGGAAGGCCTCTAACAGTAGACTGTAGCCCAGTCGTATATGTATACATGCTAGTCCGTTTCGGCGTGTAGGCTGTAACTGCAGGTTAGTGTAGGCCTATGCGATTTTCAAGTGCTTGTGGGAGTATCTGCTTCGAAATTCTGACCACCTATAAATTATAGGCCAGAGTAGGCCTATAATAGATACTATTCACTGGAAAACTAATATTGTATCGACGCAAACAAGTATGTACACAAATTGTATGTAGAGTTCTACTGTGATTTAATAGCTGCTGATACATTAGGCGTTTTCTTTATCCTTTAGGTAAGTTTAAGACGTCTTGCGGACTATATAATTATGCTGCTGAATGCTGGCAAGATAATGGATTGGCTTTCGTGCATCGGTGGTAGCTATAGATGTGTTTTGCATTAGACAGTAATAGTCACCAATTGCAGTAACAAATAAGCATGCAAATAAACCTGTAATAGACAGAGGCTTCTATCCTCCTCCCCCCCTCCTAAGCAGCCTGGCTCAAAACTTATGACTATCCATTTTCCCCCTAAGAAATATTCTTCTACCCTCTGTGATCAGTCTTCCCCCTATGTCTGAAAATTATACATTATAAAATGTCCCCTCTGTTTTCCACTGGGCGCACTTGCGCCTGCTTGGTATAGGGATAGAAGCCTTTGATAATAGACACTAGTCTCGGTTTTTGGTACGACGTTAGCTAGTTTTCAATTATGCAGTTTCATTTTTCATCTATTGCTGAGATCTTTCTTTTCTTCTTAGGCCTGTTATATATGCCAAGCTTGTTTACCGGCGCTTAGTCAAAACAGGTCACGTAGGCTGCGGTAGACCTATAGTCAGTGTCGGAATAAGTTGCAGGTCACCCACCACTCAAAAAGGTCAGACAGTCTAGTCTGACGGGCGGTGATCGCTTTGATTCAGCGAGAGGATCAAGTAAGTGATCAGGTTATAAAGAGTGAAGTCTCGGACCGTTTCCATCGCGAAGGAAGGAATAGGCCTATAGTATTTTCAGCGGTCTGACCTTGCGTGCTCATGAAAGATTATATTAAGCTAATATGATAGCAATCGGTTGGATTTTGATGAGTTCGTCAGATGGATCTAGAGGATGAATGTAGTAATTCTTATAATTTATTCGGAATAACTATAGTGCCTGTCTGTAGTGCTTTGACCTTCGCGGTCCGACCTTGACCATCTTTGGATTAAACCAAATCATCAAAACGGAGGTAAACAACTTGTTCCAATGCCTACTGTAATAATTATTAATATCCTCGAATGTCGGTCCTTATGTGGAAATCTTGTAATATACCACAGCGTATATGTAGGCTAGATCAATGTAGTCTATGTAAATAGGCCTAGTCATAAATAAGTCTTCGCTAGCCTATAATCAGTCTTGTTGTCTTCGGTCTTGAAGTCTTAAAAGTCTAGGTCTTGATCTTGAGACAAAAGGTCTTGGTCTTGAGGCCAAAGGTCTTGGTCTTGGTCTTGAGACCAAAAGTCTTGGTCTTCAGGCCAAAAGTCTTGGGTCTTGATATTTCAAGACCAAGACTTTTTGAAAAGCCAATGAAAAAGTAATATACGATTACTTAGCCTACTTACTTATTATTCAGGTCACTATATATAATGTTCATTATATATAGAACCTCATAGAACTGCTAGTGACTACTAGCAGTTCTATGAGGTTCTAATTATTACTGTTAAGCTTTGGATAGGCCTACTTGTAGACTTATTCTAGCTCTTGCTATTTTTTGCAAGGATGTTCAATGAATTTAGTCATTAAATCTTATAATATAATGAGAAACCAAATATGGGAGGATTTAAAAGACACGACTTGTGCATCTTGTGTACCAGCGACTTCTCACTGCAGAATGTTTTTTCCTGTTTTCTGATGTGGAGATTTTTATGAGGCCACACAGAATTTTTTGTAAAAAAATGCTGAATGATTTGGTGTTTATAAAATGCAACAGAAATAGACTGTATTTGATGTCACAGACTTTGGAAAATAATTATTGTTGGAACCTGGTTTGCTTTATTCGAAAATCAAAAGAAATGATTGTTTTATTTTTCATTAAATCACCGACATAAAATGTTTTTATCGTGTGTATGTACGAATGATTTAAAAAGTCTTGAATGATATTGAGACAAAAAGTCTTGGTCTTGAGGTTCAAAGTCTTGGTCTTGGTCCTGAGACTAAAAGTCTTGGTCTTGGTCTTGGTGTTGAGACTAAAAGTCTTGGTCTTGGTCTTGGGAATAAAAGTCTTGGCCTTAGTTTTGGTCTTGAGGTTCAAGGTCTTGGTCTTGATCTTGACAAAAAGACTGTTACATAGGGAGTGTTAGCAACACAAGAGGTGATCGCTTGTTTCAGTGATTAATGAAACCTCTGTTTATCTCTCACCGATGCTGACTTCAAATGAGATCGGTCTTCCTTTGAACTCGTTATCCATCAACGAAGCTTCAAAGATCGAAGCAAAGAGCAAGAAACTCTTAGTTGGCCATCGCTCTTCATCCACCTATGCACCAAATAATGCCAGAAAAATGTCATCATTGTCAGCACTATAGTCATTGTCAATTTAGCAGTTCTATCCGGGACTATTACCATGTAATAATAGTCCCAGGTTTTGTTATCGCTAACGCAACCTCCTACAATCTTTGGTTACCTGTTGACTTAGTAGGACCTAACAGAAATTTATTGCACGGGCAGCATTTTCTTGTGAACACGTGAGTTTAATTTAAGATTAAAGGAGCAAACAATTTCAAGGTTTCCTTGTTGATAAGAATTAATCCATTCCATATAGGCCTATAGTAACTATTATCTATTTGAATCATTTGCTTCATTCACAAATCCTTGAAATGCGATAAGTGAACTGAATAAAAGACGCAATACAGAGCAAAACGACCGTAAGAGAAATTTAAAAAACTTAATATAGAGCAAAAAGACAGCAAGAGACGAGACAAACTGTTCTTCCAGTCAGTTTCTCCAGTTGTGCGTTTTGCGTTTGAACGACTTCTGTTTTGTCGACGATTATGTTTGTGTTGATGGCTAGGAGGATCCTTCCACGGAAAGCCACTCCCTCCACTATTCCTTCGTTCAGCTCAGACCCTCCTCCCTCTCCACCTCCTAGTCCTCCTCCACCTCTTCCTCCTCCAAAGACATCGCCGCTGCTCAGAGAACCGTATAAGTTGACCCAGGATGGTCCAAATGTCGGGAGGACATCTGCCACAGACACCGATATCAACCATAGCCTAATATTATGATGATGTCAGAAAATTAAATATACAGGGTGGGTAAAAAAAACCGAGAACCATACGGTTTCTTCTTAATATTTCTGTAAAAAGTAAGAATTTTCAAATAGAATTTTACAGACTGAAGGGCAATTCATATTTACATAAAACTCCCAAATTTCCCAAAATATTGCACACAAAACAAAAGTTATTCAACTTTTAGTGACGTCACCCACTGTATTTTGATGGATCAGTAACGTTTAACAGTTTCTTGCTAATAGGCCTATTTCTGGCAGAAGTAGAAATACTATGAAATACTACAAGCTTACAGGTAGTTCATATTTACTTATAACAACCAAATTTTATCGAAATATTTTAAAAACAATAGAACTTTTTGTCATGTCTGTTGCATTACATTTTTTTGAATCATCAGAGTACATTAGGTGGACTAACTAGAAGTGCTGCAACTTTTGTTGACTTTGAATATTTTGATAAAATTATGAGTTTCCTTAAAGCAGAAATATTAGCAAAAGTCTGTTAAACGTTATTAAAGCACCAAAAAGCAGTAGGCTTAGGTGATGTCACTAAAAGTTGAATAACGTTTGTTCTGTGTAAAATATTTTGGTGACATTTGAAAGTTATACGTAGATATAAATTGCCTTTCAATTTGTAAAATTTTATTTGAAAATTCTTACTTATGACCGAATTATTAGAAAAAACCGTTGGGTTCTCACTTTTTGGCCCACCTTGTACATAACGATTTAATTAATTTCATCATTTTCACAGTAGCGGATTGGTGGAATGAAATTAACTGATTAGGAAAGAACTCAGAAGACAAAGGCTTCCAAGTTCCAACCGACTTCGGCTGAACCTCAAGAAAGTCACGGCCCGGTCGTCCTAATTGGCTCATCTTGTTAAATTAATTAATAGGCCTATTGTAATCTCTTTTGATGAAACTTCTGTTTCTGCGACTCTGCGAGATATGGGTTTTAACCCCTCTCCCCCACCACAACCATATTGGCCTATAACTTAGCACTTACTTTCACAGTAGTAATGAAATTAATAGTAGTTGAAATAGAAGTAGGTCTAGCCTGAAATGAGAGAGACAGACAGAGACAGAGACAGACAGAGAATGTGAGCAACAGCTAGAGACAAGTTTAAAGTTTCAATCTCTTCTTTCAACAACTTCTACTAATAATGAAAATTGCTTAATTATCAGTAAAGTAGGTTCTGCAAGTCTGTCTCGGTCTGTCTCAATCTGTCTCAGTCTGTCTCAGTTTGGCTCAGTCTGTCTCAGTCTGTCTCTGTCTGTCTCAGTCTGCGTGTGCTTCTCGTATTCCGGTTCTTATCAAAAGGACGAGACAAGTGCTATTATTGTCCTGCCTTTTCCGTCTGCGCTCTGTAGTTCCATGATCTGTGACAGCTGTATGAAGTGCGTTGCGATGATCCTATGTCCATTTCCGGTGGCATTGGCGTCACAGACCTCGACCTTGACCCTCTGACAGAGTGGAGGAAAGAGATCGACGAAACGAAGGACCTCGTTCCACTCCGGATCGTAGCTCTTCTGAACCGACGTCCTGCCCTACAACGACCCACACCCAACACCCAATACAGTGAACACACACGTACCATCCTCCTCCTCTTCCTCCTCCTATCGTAATCGTAATCTCGGAACTTCTAAAGCGCCACTCGGAGGCCAAGCGCAGAGCATCAGCAGACAATTCCCGAGCGCTGCGTTAAATCAGAAGGGTTTTCCAAAGGAAAGTTTGTGGAGGTCAAGGGTTGAGATTCCGGGAGGTCAGAGAAGGTAGAGCAGCTGTTAAGGTGGGTGTCGTGTAAGAGGGTGATTTGGCAGCGGGGGATAAGAGGAGTCGGGATATGAGTGTTTGAAAAGAGTTTAGAATAAAAAGCACAAGGACTGAGGCAGATGATGATGAATGGTTAACACTTATTAAAGAGTAACAGAAAATTTTCGCAATTCAGCGAGCAGCTTATTACAGAGGTGGGATGCGGAGTGGGACATTGCTCGGTGGGAAAACTTGAGGTTACTGGTGATCGAAGGTCGAGAAAGGCGGAGACAGGCAGATGATCAGATGGAACGGGTTTCTTGGATAACATGATGTGATGGTGCTTAGCTTTAAAATAACTTTGAAGGAGGTCTAGAATCTTGGCCTACACCAACGGCTACAATACATTGCCGTTCGCTTATCAACCACCCAATTTAAAGGAACTCTATGGTATAAAGTAAGTCCTAAGAAAGAAAATCGATTGGTCTTTCATTATCGATCGCTAGTTATGTAGAATGAAAGGATGACTCGACCGAAGTGTACAGCTCCATCGATCGTCCTTTATCCTCTGATGATAAGAAGACCTGAAGATAGATAGAAACAGAAAGACAGACACAGACAGAGAGACAGGCATAGAGACAGACAGAGGGACAGAGAATCAAATCATTTCAGTCACTGAATTTATTCCTCACTTGGAATCAAGACTTTGATTTAAATATAAAATCATCCAATACTTTCCACACTCTACAACTGAACCTGGAGAAATGGAGTGATGGATGGAGGTGTGACTATCGCATCTGACGCTAAGTAAAGAGCGATAGACAGAGAATTCAGCTAACGACCATGAGACGAGAGAGAGGGGGGCTGAGGCTGCGCTGGACAGACTCTTACGATGTGTCCTGCGAATGAGATTCTGACGAAGGCGTCGATGAAGGCGGAGTCTCTGGCCGCCGTGAAGAAGGTTCTCTGAACGGTCGCCAGGAAGCCAGCGTCGCCGCGAGGAAGGTCGGTCGCTCGATAGACCGTCACTGAATACCTCGCCCTCTGGCGACTCTTAGTCATTCCCAGAGGTAACAACAGATTCCTACAGAACGGATCGTCTCCTATTATATATTATAAATGCATATGGTACATAGGCCTATATATAGTTCATGTACATATTATTGTGTATATAAATAAAATATCAATCCGTCTTCTCTACAAAGCAGGTCTGTATATAATTTTTCCCCAGCTTCATCTGTCCTATTGTTTCACACAAACAGTTTATATGACCTCAACTTCTAACTTTTCACTCTCCATTCTTCCTTGCCGCCCTTATCGAAAACAGCAAAAACGTTGCGGTCAGAGGAGACAGACAGACAGACAGACAGACAGACAGACAGACAGTGATTTTCTCCAAATGCAAAATAATAAATACAGCGACAGAACTAGACCATAAGCGACACATTACACTATGTGACCTTGGAGAGAAAGACAGAGGCAGAGACAGAGATAGAGACAGATGGAGAGCTTGTCAGACACAGAGATGAATCTGAAGGAAGAGGAGGCGATCGAAGGGGTGATAGTGGGGGTGGGGGGGGGGTTGAGAGAGGACTCACCCTTCGATGTTATCTGTGTCGCTGTCTTTGATTCCGGTCGGAGGCTGAAACGAAGAACAAGCAACAAGCAGACATCACCACCAACAACAACAACAGATGCAACAATATCACAACTAGTTAATAGCAGATTGTAACATAACTGAAACACAGAACAGCTGTCAAGATTTAGATGGATGAAAAGCAGAAGAGTTACTTCCTAAATTCCTAATATTATACGTCCCCCCCCCCACAGAATCTGCTGCTGAATGGGGGGGGGGGGCAATGTAGATCTAGGCTATACTCTAGACTAATCATGGAGATTTTATGCTGACCTTGATCGGATGACCGGAGGCTGAGACTGATATGTCGCATTTGATGTAACCCTTCGGACCCGACTGCAGATCTCTCGGATCCATCAGAGTCGCCCACTTGTGGTAGAACTGATGCCCTACAAGACAATAACTATTGTCATCTGCAAAACATCATTATTGCTATTGTCATTTCGCCTCTCAGTCTTCTTGAAGGAGTGCTATAAAAAAAAGGTCGATTTGAATGAAAAGTTGCTTCATATGGCGAAAGGACAATATCCACAGATAGTAGGCCTACTGCATGCGGGTTCAAAATAGAGATGGCGGCTGCATCTGGTGTTTTGACTCCTGGATCCTCTTTGATTGTCTACAAGTGGGGTTCAGAATAGAGATGGCAGCTGCATCGGATGATTTGCCTCCTGGATCCTCTTTGATTGTCTACAAGTGGTGGTGGGAGGGGGTCGACTGATATTCACTCTAGCACCCGAGTCCTAACGTCGACGTATTAGCCATGCAGATCGCCTCCTCTCAGCCAGACTCAGACTGAATTAACAAATAATCTTCGTTTATTGTACACTCATATTTAAAAGAACGCAGTATTGATAACAGACATTATAGTATGAACGAAAGATACAGGTCATCACAGGAGTAGAATACAACCTATAGATGGCAGCCACGCAGGGCGCCCGATACATTCTACGTCTCAGTTTGCAACGCAATCTAGTGAATGAAGGATGAGTCGTCCTTAGGGGTCTTCTCCTGACTCGGGAGTTGAACTCGAGTCGTCTGCGCCAGCGTCTATCCAATGCTCCACCGAGACCTTCCTATATCATAATAGGCTACAATCCGCTACATGATGTATAGATGATGTATAAAATGATGTATAGAGCAGCAGCAGATTGATCAGAAGCACGCAAGGCATGTAATTATTAATTATTAAGTTTTCTGCTTGACCAGACAAGACAGACGATGGAAGACTGAGACCAGATAATACGAATTAAACGTCACAACGGAAGGAATGCGATTAGCAGACGAGGGATTGGACTCATGAGCAACTAACTGACTGACTGACTGACTGACTGACTGATTGACTAACTGACTGACTGACTGATTGACTAACTGACTGACTGACTGATTGAATGAGTGAGTGAGTGACTGACTGATTGACTAACTGAATAAGTGTCTGACTGACTGGCTGACTGGCTGACTGACTGACTGACTGACTGACAGAATGACTGGTGACTGACTGATTGACTGACTGAATGAGTGACTGATTGACTAACTGACTGAATGAGTGACTGACTGACTGACTGATTGACTAACTGACAGACTGACTGACTGACTGATTAACTGACTAACTGACTGACTGACTGACTAACTGATGTACTGACTGACTGACTGAATGAGTGACTGACTGACTGACTAACTGACTGACTGATTGACTGACTGACTGACTAACTGACTGAATGACTGACTGACTGACGGACTTACTGACTG
>JAQFXW010001716.1:0-14319 GCA_034693945.1 Dendrobaena attemsi
GGTCCCTACGCAGCGGCTTGGGCGGGAATCGAACCCGCGACCTATCGTACGCGAGGCGCCGACTCTAACACTTGCGCAACCACGTCTCAAGTATAAACTATACACAGTGGCGGTCACAACACCGAGCTCTCATAATTATGTTCCCTAAGCTATAAACCGTAATAGCAGAAGAAGTCAACAGCAGCTGTTGGCTTAATATCTGACCGATGGTTCTCCTGGGTTCCGCAAAGAACCTAACCCAAAACATCAGACCACCTCCCTACTGTAGGGACCCGATGTCATGGAAATGATTTCTATAGCGTCTTTATTTCCAGAACTGTAAATACCAGAAAAACGACGAAATCAAACAATTTCTGTTCGTTGCAAACATTTTTATCAAAATAATTTCCGAAATGTTTTGATTTCACAGAATTAAATATCTTATACAAAAAAGAATTAGAAACAAAATGATTTGTGATGCTAAACAAAGATTTAATTCACAGTTTACGAAATGCGCTAACCGTTTATAATTAAACAGTAAACAAACACTATTGAAAATGCCCCATGTAGGCTATTCCGTGTTGGCCCCGCCTTACTTATGCTGGAATTGTATTTGAGTATTTATATAGCGCCTTTCATACAGACAAACTATTCAGAAAACAGTGCTCTCAACTACAGTGCTGAATTAACGCGCCTCATTTACAATGCCACCTGGCGACAGAAGGTCGAGCCTACGTTCGGGAGGTTATTGTTCTTATTCCCACAACCATTCCATTTAGAACTTCAATCTTTAGATCGTATACGTGCTTGTGTTTATTTTATATCACTATTATAAGCCTCGCCTTGCGAAGCAATAACCAGTGAAGGACTTGCTCAAGGTTCTCGTGGGGCGCGGTAGTGTAGTGGTGAAGGTCGCCGCCTTGTAACTGAAGGGTTGCAGGTTCGAATCCCACCCGCCGCGTAAGAACTTTTAACAAGTTCTTCACTCACAATTGCTGAAGCGCTTCGGCGTGTAAAACTCCGACACACCTGCGGGCTGAAGTCGGGACCACCTCTGAGTAGTAGTGGTCTGTAAGAGGGGGTATACAAATACACAAATACAAATACAAAGTAGTGATCATACCACATGAAAATAAGACTGTAGGGAAGAGTAACTTATGCTCCTCATTTAGTTACTAAATTTATACCCCATTCAAATTCCCATACAAGCCTTTGTACGTAATCATTTTATGCAGTTTGCGATGTACTGCATTAGCCGATTTAGAGTTGGTAACATATCTGGAGTCGGGAGCACCTCTGAGTAGTCCGAGGTGCTATAAATTCTCGAATGAATGAATCTCAGTGTCCAAATAGCTCTGGCTCCTGATCAGTGTGCAGTCACTGCAGAACAGTCAATTGATACATTTCCTGACTACAAAATATCTTTCTCAATAACTCACTGATTCACAGTTCACCAAAATTAAATTCTGATTTGTATGTTTTCTTGTGTTCACATTTATCAAATGTCTCTGATAAATTTTCCACACCGTCTGTTTGCATGTTTCACACGAATCCTGAACGCAGTCGTTAAAGTGGTCTGGGTGAGCAGTGGGAACTCCAAAAGTTTGATTTGTATGTGTTACATGGTTCTTTTGCATTGGAGCAATGGGAACGGAGCAAAGAATTTTGAGAGCAGTGGGAACGCCGTTCCCACCCACTTTAAACCATGCCTGCCTTCGTTTCAAGATGAAATATCACCAGTTTGCATATGTACATTGCAGGTCAGATGATGGCTTATAAGCTGAGCATAACGAACCCTCATGAGTACAGTCTCTACTTGATTAACGATGGCGAAGGTCAGTTTCTCTTCTGATCAGGAAATTATCTGAACACAGATCCTTGTATCATAATAATGCAATTAGCATTGTGTAGTATTACCCTCAAAGTGATGTAAATATGTGAATAGAACCACTGTCATCCATAAAGGACATCTGCAAAATATGACCTACTGTGGACACCTTACCCCTCCTTGTCAGCATTTGGCATTACTTCCCATTCCTTTGCAGAATATGTACTACAGCTAGTTGTGATGCAGGTGAAATACTTTGGAGTCTTTGGTACTGCATAAATAGAAACTTGCTACCACCCAAAACTGCAGTCTGACTAAATTTTGCACTTACAACTCTGCTGTACTGAACTACTAACTCCTAAATTAGTTGTTATGCAAGGTGAAATACTTTCGTACGGCATAAATAGAAACTTGCTACCACCCAAAACTGCAGTCTGACTAAATTTTGCCTTTACAGCTCAGCTGTACTGAACTACCAACTCCTAAATTTACATGTGAATGTTTGAGTTGAGCAGAGCACCCTGCCCACACCTCGCAGGCAATCTTAAGTGATGTTGAAGACATAAACAACAAGTTTATCTACAGTAAGACAATGCTTTCAAAGTTGAAGAAATTGCCCGTTAGCTGTCGATAACAGACACATAAGAGTCTAAGCAATCGTTTGAATGTAACTGAAATTGGTAGTCTTACAATCATTTGTGGTATATCAGGAGCCGACAGATGTTATATTATGGCTTTGATGCAATCATTAATGAAAGGTGCAAGAGTGAAATTAGTTAATTTATGCTATTGTTATGAGCAGGCTTTGGTTGAAGGATGTTTGGCATAAGGACAGGGATGCGAAGAGCAATCCAACAGATGCAGGATGTTCCATAAATGTTTTATTGGTCAGTAAAGAAATTTCAAGTTTGAAGAGTTCACCAGTTCAGGACGTCCTTTGAGCTACCATGAACGTGCCTTCTATATATCTGTTTATTTATGATTATTATCATGCATAAGTGAGATAGTAAAACATCATCACCTGTTCAACACTTTCTTATAATGTTCTCTGCTCAGTACTCGTGAACGATTTTCATTTCCAGAGAATCGCCTTAATGACGCGGCGAACCTCAGCGACGTCCAAACCGCTTCCCGTAGCAACCACCTGTTAGCGTACAAGCGCATCAGTGCCAAATTCATCTGGCCAAAAAGCAGACGATGAAAGCACAAAACTGTTCACGTGAGCAAGTACAATGATGCAGGAATCTCTCAAGTGTTCATGAAATGCAAAGAAAGGACCATTCTTTATACACTGCTACTCAAGAGATAGTGATCAGATATGGTCTTAAAGCTTCAGCAAGTACAGTCAAAAGCAGATATCTTTGCAAGAACAGTGAAACAAACACCTCGTCGTGTGCATCAGAATTTCATCATACTGAAAAAGATTGTGGCTTCCCCTGTTTGCATACTGCTGCTCTATAGACTTTTTTCAATTGATGTGCCACATGTTAACACCTGTTAAAAGTGGCTATGGCACTATGGGTTCAGTATATCGTGTATGTGTTATTTGCAGTTGTAGGGAAAATTTTTGGTGGTGTTAGATGTTTCTGAATAATGCTAACTTTCCTGATCGATAAACTGTGATAGTTTGTTCTAACTCCGTCAAAAAGGCCGCCAATTTTCTGCAATCATTTATTCATATCAGTTTTTCCAATGCATGCACCGCAGGAGGAACGCCAAATACCAGTCTATATTGTTGCTGTGAATAAAATAAGTCCATAAACCTGCAGAAGTAGCAACATGAAATTGGGAAAGGACGTACAGATAACATTTAGTAAGTTACAAGATTGTTACCACATCTGTGATGAATGATGATATCTTCAGTTTTGGTCGCTGAAACAATAGGTTGAATAACTATTGGGAATAGACCATAGGATAGCATATATTCATAGGAAATATCATTCAGGTTTAATAGCAGCCGCTTTTGACCTCCATGTTTTCTTTACTCTCGTAGCAAAACTAATTTTATTGATGTTTGGGGCAATGTCTGTTCGCTGCAGAACTATTGATTTTGTTATTAAATTAATTCAAGACCAAGAATATTTGTAAATAAAAGATTTTGATTCAACCTATTCAAGATTTCTATAGGGCCTACTGACATGTCTGTATCTATTATATAGATGTATTTTCTTACGGAGACAAGAAATCATGGCTATATCTTTGGACCCACCCACCCCGTAATGTTTCGTCACGTTCCCAAGGACCCCACCCATCCACCCTCGAGTGTGATGTAATTATGCAATGACCCCTTGCATGTTTTAAATGTCTGTCAAATGCATTTTCCTATACATCATTGGTTTGTCGAATATCTAAGTGACTTGCCAGATTTGTGATTTGCCCAGATGACCGTTAAATTTCATGCTTCATGTAAGGATCAGAATTAAAATAAAATATTTAAAAGTGGAGCATTTCAACATTAGATAATTAAATTCACTTTGATTAATTAATTCACTCATTCTTTGATAAATTCATTCACTCATTCTTTGATTCACTCATTTACTCATTCTTCGATTCGTTCATTCACTCATTCTTTGATTCATTCATTCATTAATTTTGTATAGTGCTGTTTCAAGACAACTACTCAGAACTCTTTGCTCAGCATTCGCAATAGGTAGTTTGAAGTCACAACAACTACTGATACGCAAAACAATGGTGAAGTATTGATCACAGAAGACGATCAAATTTTGATTCATATAAATATTAATTGTTATTATTATTGGTGTTGAAAACGAATTGATTCATCAGATAAAAGTCGGTTCAATGACACTGTGCTAGCAGATAAGTGTCATCAGAGTAGATAATAGACAGAGAAAGGAATTTTCCCTTGACCGATTTGACAAACTCAAATTATTGACAGAAATAGATATTTGCAAGGACACTGTTGAAACTGATACATGTTGAAATGGAGATGTTTCGAAACTAAGGCAAATGATGTAGAAAGACACGGTCACGACTTGCAACATGTTGCGGTCTGGCAACATGATTTCTTTAATAAACGAACACATCATGGCTTAGCCTTTTCATCAACTCTGCCCTTACACAATAGACATTACCTTACTTAAAGTAGTCCGGAATAACTAATGCCCATCACCAACAACTGAAAAGCACTTGACAATCATTTACAAGTCCATGCACATGTACAGTATACACTAACACATTCACTGTAACACAGGTCTACATTAATACATTCACAGTAACACAGCTACATTAATACGTTGACTATCTTGCCCAAGGAAACTCAGAGAAATTACAAAAGCAAACACCAGGTCTCCATAGGCCAGCATCGCAACACAATGGTGCATGAGATCATGAGACGATCAATGATGCCTATAGTATATATATATATATATAATATAAATTATATATATAGGAAGTAGAAATTTAGACAGTCATTTTATCAGCTATTCAAACTGTAATCTATACATCATCATCTAAACTCTGTCCTGGCAAGAGCAACACATGGCCAGTTTCTTCAAATATGAATTGATATTTTGTTAAAATCCACAGTTAACATTATTACGATCAGACCCATTTTAAGAAGTTGACAACAATCCACTGTATCTCGGCCCACAACATGTCTGCTTGGCTCCAATCTGTCGTTGACCGTCTGCAGTTTGTAGAAATGGGAACCATTTGCAAAGCATAAAGATTAAAGACTGAGGAGATGTGCGAAACAAATAAAGTAAAAAAAAGGAAAGATAATGTTTAATTTATAACAGTAGTACTTTATCAGATACACATCATTGTAGACTTTCATTTCCAGACACACACACACACACACACACTAAATAACTCAAGAACACGGAAAGATGAGGTAAGGACACCAGAAGTCAAGAGGAAAGTTGTGCAAACATAATTCTCTATCAGATGCACTGGTGCAGTGTATTAGGTGGCTCTGACTCATTAGACGAAGTGAGTGGTCTTGTGTAGTATTAGTCCTTGAAATAAAGATTATTATTGAGCATCTTTCATCATAGATATACAAATCTTCTTATGAATCCGCAACGCATTCGCCCTGTAAGCAACACATGACTTCCTGGTTGCTAGAGGCACTGATGCTTGAAACTGTGGCTCATCGCTTAAAAAGGACCGCCACAATGTCCCACATAGTATTGGACCTTGGCCTATGCGCTTGTGTACATTATGCTACCTATGGTTGGGAGTGCCACATGTGACTGTAGCGTATAAAAAAAACTTCTTGTAGACAGTATTGTTAAGTGGAATTTATTTATCTGTTTAACACTAAATCCCATTATCACCTACTTCCTACATCATAATTCATACATTCAGATGTAAGTATTGTTTACACCTGCAATGCAATCCGTTTAAATGCATTTCAAACCAATAATGTGGTCATTATTGTCTAAAGGTTAATATGAAATGCAACTATGACAAATTTCTACAATGATTCCTTGGTTTTCATCACTGTTACTGATGTAATACTGCATAAGAACGCATTCCTATCATGGTTATGTCTGGAAGTATAAATATACGATAACTGAAGAAATTCTGTCTTTCCCAATAAGTCATAATTCTAAGACAATAATATAAAAAGACAAAAAGAAGTCTCAGATTTCTGTCAATTACAAGGAAATTCATGGGAGCAGAAATGCAGCCTACAATCAAACAGGCTCTGCGTCTCGATTCTACCAGAGTTGATCTAAAACAATATTAGAAAGTGATCTGGTCTTGGTTACAGCATCCTCACTCCTCAGATATGATGAAGACAGATGGTCGAAAACAATACAGGTCTCTATCTCAAGACATAAAGCTAATAATCCTATGCCTTGGCCAACCATGAACATCAGTGAATGTAGTACGAAGGCAGCAGATGGCAGACGCAAGAAGGTTGAACTGAAAAAAGCTCTGTAAGCCAAATACTTCAGTCCAGATTCGGAATCTTTTATGCAGTTGGAAGCCAGTGCAAAAAATCAAAACAGCAGCCTATAATGACTATATGTGAACTGTGCAGTCAGAGGCACTGGAAAGAATACTGAGAGATTCTATCAGAAACAATCTTAGACCAGAAACAGTACACTCTACAGTATCCTTAAGTAAATTAATCGACCTTTCCTAGTAAAAGAAAAATGAGACGCTAATCACGAACCTGCTATTACCGTATTTATTAAACTGTGACACCATCTAATCTCAAAGTATCACTATACAATACATGTATGATGTTGAGCAATTGTGCATGAAGAATTTGCTCAAGATCTATGCACAGTAACAGACATCAAACGCTTACGATATTAAGACTTAAGACTCCGCTCTTCATCATCAGGTCAAAACAAAATGGCACAATGAACAACGATGGTACAGTACAGCACGTATATCAGAAACACTGATTCATAGAAAGAACATATACAAAAAGTATAGAATATATATACACCGTTGTTCAATAAAAAGTAAGCCAAACTGATTTTGACTTATCCCAAAAACCTGAGAATTTAATCGTCCTAAAATTTTCAGATATTTAGAGAAGTGAACCAAGAATATTATTTCAAAAATCATATGATTCTAACGTTCCATAAATTTTATGATTCTTTAAACTTCACATACCGAAATTTAGGTTTACAAACAATTTTCTTTCAGGTTTTGTAGAAAAAATTGGCTAATTCTAACACGAAGACAGTTTTAATATTTTTTTGAAGAAATTCTCAGCTGTAGGCCTATGGTTTGATTATTTAATTAAAGAAAATGTTCAAACTGTCCTCCTTCTGCTCATACGCAAGCCTGGAGGCGCTGGCGCCATTGAGCGACAGCCCATCGATTATCTCTCTATCGTAATGTCGCCTTCTTTTGAGCAGGAAAACAAACGAAAGTCATTAAATAAAACGTAAGAATGTACACTTTTTTATTTTGGAAACGCTAATAAAATAGTTATAGTTCAAGTTTTAATATTTTGTTCATGAAATAAAAAATTGGGAGTTAAAGTTTGGCCTACTTTTTATTGAATCAAGGAGTTGAAAGTTGCTTGTAAACCTAAATTTCGGTATATGAAGTTTAAAGAATCATATAAATTTTATGGCATGTTTTAATCACATGATATTTTGGAATAACATTTTCGGTTCACTTCTCTAAATATCTGGAAAATTTTAGGATGATTCATTGTCAGTTATCAGAGATATATTAAAAACAGTTTGACATACTTTCTTTTAACCACGGTGTATATATATTATATATGCATAATGTGTATGTATGTCATGTCTATAGACAACCGCGAGAAGCCATGACACTGGTAAAAGAGACATTACCAATAAAGCCTAAAATACAGACCTGTAAGAACAAACCTAACATTACTTAACATTAGCACTGATTGCGCAGCCTACCAGAAAATAATAAAGAAAAGTAGTGAGACGTTGACAGCACACTTTTCTGCACGATTTATAACAATCAGAAACCAAACGATAATACGAATGGCTGGAGCAGTTACCACATTGACTGAAACATGGCATTGATGACAGGACAATTATCATTTCGATCACCCAAATTCTTTTAACTCAACCATAACAGTAGGAAAATTCTCTAATATATTTACAATCAAATCAAAGTTTACCGAAAACTGATTTACATTTGCCTGTCATGATTCAAGTTAACTTCATTGCATCTGAAGTCTAATTCGAGGCAGACAAGTCTCATCTGACAAAGAAAGGATCTGAAGTCGTCCATCATCTTCCCTTCTTGCCTTTCTTTGTATCCTGTTAGCAGGACAACAGACCTCTTTATTCAGTATCAAATGCCATCTACAATGCTAGGATGAAGCTTCAAATCGAGATATACAATAAGCATGGATTTTAAGACAACTTTCGATGATGTCAACTGCTTAAAACCATTACGTAGCTACTACCCAGGTTTAGCATCAGAACTAAAGAGAACCAGAACCAAACAGAAAACCAACAAAATATATATAAAAATATATAAAATATGTATGGAAAATATATAAACAGGGAGAACCAACAGAAGGAGAAGCAGCATTGTTATAATGAATTCTAAGGCAGCTGCATATGCCATCATCTTATCAAAGGTTTGACAAAACTTATTAGTTTTCAGTACTACTTGAAGACAATATGTGACCTCCTACTACAAAATCGGTCTGATGCCTCAAAATAAAAAATTGAACTTTTTCTTAAATAATATAACGATCCTTATTTGCATTTCAATACTGTTCTTGATATTTTATTTCTACGAAAAGTAGGATCTAGTTCAAACTTGCTCTACATTCACAGTTTCAAATTGGAGAAAATCGCTTCGTTAGCTTGAGGGCTATGTAACAGCCACGTGGTATTTACCCTCGATGACCTCCACTTAAGCTACATTTAAACGCTAGCTCGCCCAGAGTGTACTTCTTCTTCTTCTGTTGGCTCTCTGTATTTAAACTTTCAAACGATACCAATATTGTAGGGGTGCAGTCATAAGAAAATTACACAAAGGACTAGGACTATTTAGGCAAAATACATAGCGTGGAATATAAAGGTAGCATAGGCTTCGACAAATCTTCATTTAAAAATATTTAGCCTAATTTTGTTGCAAAATTAACTGACCTATTATGTTTATTAGCAGTTCTTTTAATCATTAATGCAAAAATGGTGAAAGTGACAAATAATGGATTTGCCCACTAAATTGGACAAAATGAGGCATTTCATGAAATACGAGTTCCAAACGGTGTGGTTAAAGGTTATATATACCGTAATCTCGGAATAGGTTTGACAATACTACAATATGTCGAAAAAAGACACACGCACATGCGTTGAGGTGCTGTAGATTACCTTTGTAGTCTGCTGCAGTTGATATTTAAGTAGGTCAATCTCATCTTTCTGTGTCGTCAGGCGCTCATTCATAGCGGCCAGATGTTCGCTCATCATGCTCAGCTGGCCTTCGTAGCTACGAGTTGTCGTCTGCAGTTCATCCTACAACATTAAAAACATCAAATCACATTTCGTCATACGTGTAAGTAATGCACGCTATGTGGCTGGAGCATCTGCTAATTATGTGCTGTTTGGTGTCAATGCACTCGAAGTGTCAACAAGGATCAGACAATTTTTATAGTAACCCCTTGCGCCGCAGTTCTTTCTAGCTGCAGGTGCCAGCAACTGATTCGTAAGTGCCATGAGAATGCCACCATGACAGCTCCTGTTTCTCCTCTGTGTGTCCATTAATAATTACGGGTCTAGCAATTATAAGCTTCATCACCTTTTAGTTCTGATTAGTGATGAACTGTCCAGGTTGAATTATAGCCTTTGCAAACCCAACAACAGTTATTCATCATACAGACATACACATTTCAATTTTTGGCATGAGGGAAATCATGGAAGAATTATCACCTACCACAATCTTCATTTTGGTCTTGTACAATTCAGAACGGTGCAATTTCAAATGTTCTGCGTTATGTTAAAAAATATGGAAAATGAACAGAAACTCAAGTTTCAGTCAACAAGACGGTTGTTGAACTATGCTACAATATCCTAATGACGTATGTTATTTTATTTTAAAGTTAAAAATTGTAAGATTTGATCGGACTCTCAGATTAAGGACGCTCTTTCACAGCAAAGTAAGCTGCTCTACTTGACTGTTCTCATTTAAATGTGACCTCGTCTATACCTCACATTAACAAGATACGATGATATGTTCTGCATATTATACCTTGAGCTGAGCAACACACTGGTTGGCTTGCGTCAGTTCGTTCTGCATTTTGTCTTTCTCCCTTTGACAGAGAACCAGTCGCTTTTGCAAAGCACGACACTAAAAATTCAAATCATCAGAGACTAAACAACCAGGACTTGCAAGGAAACAAGAAACAGAAAGCACAACACGACAAGTAAAATGCTATTTAATTACAAGCCCGTCATTCTTTAGTGACAACATTAACATTGTAGGATAATCTGCCAATGCCTTACATGCAGGGTCGTATTTAGGGGGGGGGTTTACGGGTTCAAACCTACCGAAATTATTTTTGTCCATGTATTTTTTGAATTTTTTTGTAGGTAAACCCCTCCTGAAATGTTGATTAAAACCCTAATCCTAACCCTAACCGTAACCCAAAAATCCAAGAAATAGACCCGAAATCTGTGAAATTGTGGTAAATGACAAAAAAAGATTATCAGCGTTTTCGGTGACTTGCAAAGCAAAAATTTCAAGATTTGGGGCGAATGACTAAAAAGGAAAAAGGTCATCAGCCTTTTTGGCGACTTGCAGAGGAAAAATTTCTAAACCCCCCCACCCCGAAATCAGTTTCTGGCTACGCCTCTGCTTACATGTAATCAAAATAACAACTTGGCAACTGCTAATCTTCGTCTGCAGAAAGTATGGCCCAACAACAAACTGCTAATGTAGCAACATGCAAATAATTGACTATACAGATATCAAGGGAAGGAAAGAGAAGCATATTTGCAACCAGCTAATGAGTCAAAAGAACAAACATGTGAGACTAAACTGCACAACAGAGCAAGATATTGTGATATTACTTGAATTACATGAAAGACATGTTAATTATAGATAGCCACACTAGGAGAATTTCTATGCAATTATCAAGAATGATCAGTAAAAATCAAATTGATGTAGGAAATAGAAAATTCCTTTACCTCGGCATAGAAATGGACTGCCTTGCTATCAGCAAACTGTAAGTTGGACGTAAGTTCAGTGACTCGACGTGAATAATGTTTCGTAACCAGGTCTTCACGCATCTCTGCTTCTACCGACGTTTCTTCGAGCAAATCAACTCGACCCAGCTGCAGTTTACAGAAGATGTCAATGATCTTCAATCATTTGCTCCAAATCAATTAAAAATCCAAGTTTACATAATAGCAGAAACAAAGGCAAAGCTTTAGCTGGTGAACAGAATCTAATTTCTTCCCTAATGTGTACAAATACTTTTGCAGAACAGATTGTAGACCAATATCTAAGCATTTTAACAAGTCTTCACAAGATGCAGCATAGATGTTGTAACGTAATTAGGTAGCCCTAATTAAGCGGAACAATGTTCCTTTTGGGTATGCCCTTTGCATCTCGTTTTTGATGAACTGTGTTTGCATAAATTGCTTTATGTGAATTGGGAGCAATAAAAAGAGATGATGATGATGATGTGTGAATGTACCAACACAAAAACAATCAGATGCATCGGTCAATAATACACTCTGCTCATTAAAGTATTAAACATTATATCAACACTACAAAAGTACAAGTGAAGCTTACCAAGGATGAGCTTAGAACGCCACACGTGGCACCCTCTCGAGACTGCTTTATCTCAGCAGGATCCTCGATCTGTGCTTCAAGTGAATTGATGCTGCTCTTCTGCAGTAGCGAGACCTTCTGCAAAGTATAAAATAAATGGAAATAAATGAGGGCTTTGGCCGTGCTAACGTCACAGATGATAAGGTAAGTTACTTGGCCATGCTAACATCACATATGAACAGGTAAGTTATACAGTCAAATAAATCCAGAGCTATGAAAACACAGCAAATAATGAAACAGTTTCTTACTAATATACGTTCAGATGATGGACAACAATATACATAACAGTCAATAATTCCTTTCATTTGGATTGCCTTCCCCTCACCAAGGGCTAGACTAATGTCTGGGTTTTTCCTCATCAACTTCTCACTCAAAAACAATTCTTTTTCCTTGAGCTTTTCCTGTTAAAATTTCAGATATGATATATGATATGATTTCATATAGTGCCTCTTCTAGGACGCTACTCAGAGGCACTCCCAACTCCAATGCTGGCAAATCGAGCAGGTGAGAGAGAGGAAAGTCTGAGAGGGAGTTCTAGGAAGCAAGGCTATTCCAGATCTTGAGTATTAGCGAAAACATCTGTTCATTGTATGGCCAGACCTGATGTTCCTTCTGGTATTTCATTTGCATCAGCTGTGTTTCCAGCATCCAGTGCTCGCGTTCTTGCTCCAAGTGACTTAGTCTCTCTTGCAAGCTCACAACCTAAAATCACAAGCAGACATTAAAATAACCTGACAGACAGAGCAGGCAAATGAAAAGACAGCCATATTGAAGAGGCAATCTATGAAAATGACACAAAACGAAGGCAACGCTGAAAACATCTGACAAAAACAAAATCACAACCCGATGATTTCAGAATCCAATCCCATTAAAGAATCCATATAAAAAACAGGTGACAAAAAGAGCGAAATACAACAATCAAGGGCTATTTTTCTCAAATTTAACAAATGCCAGAAAGGCGATGATGACCTTAGATAAATGTAAAATCAAAATGCCTCAAATTCATAACATGTAATATTGTAATAAGTCATTAGAGCTTTCAAACTGCTTCTCATATTACAAAAGAAATCCTAATTTATCGAATTCTCTAGCAATTGATTAAAAAAAAGAACAGTAAGTTCAAACAAGTCACAGTGATATTCAAAGAGAATCCTCTTGATGCAATGATATACCTAAAGCTATCTATGATATACCTGCTGTGTAAGGCTATCTATGATATACCTGCTGTGTAAGGGTATCTATGATATACCTGCTGTGTAAGGCTATCTTTGCTTTCTGTGAAACTGTAAACAGTTTTTCGGTTTTGTAATGCTGCAGCGTATGGTACAGATTCAGGAGGAGGCTAAAGCAATTAGAATAAAACATCATAATCTGTTTGAATTATCATGATTACGTAGCTGATTAATTATTTACTTCCAAAGCACAAGGTGGACAAATTGGATGGATCGCAACCCTTTCAGTATTGGCGCAAATGCTGTCGAGCCAAAGAACGAGGTCCGCGATCTCGGTCTTTACCTAGACAGATATCTCTCAATGAGGTCACACATCACTGGAGTCGGGAGGAGCAGCTTCGCTATCCTAAGACAGTTGAGGTATGTATCTCGGTCACTCACCCAGTATGTCACTTGCCATCTTGTGCATAACTTGATCCTGCAATTACACAGGAACGTTGTTAATCTGTATTAGATGTTAATTTGTTCACACAGGAAATGATGTTGTTTAGGATATGAAGGTTAAATGTTTCTTTGTTTCAAGGCTAACGTAACCTACTATCTCATCAGTGATTACCATACGCTCCCACAAATCAGAGATACCCTTGTGAACACATTCTGTACCTATCAGGTGAGTCTGAAACATGAGTTTCAAGTAACTTATTTGCAGAGCTGTTCTCTTGCAGTTTATACAAGCCTATTACAATGTCAAATGACAACGACTCTCCCAGACATTCGGAAAACGTTTCATCAGCAGAATGGTGGAATTAATACGATCAGAGGATTCCTGATAGATTTCTCACACGCTTAAATTGTTCTAAATTCTAGTTAGCATCGCAGCTAGTAATCGGTTCTGATCACTCTTCTGTACAAGCGACAGTGTGTCACAGAACAATTTTATTTATTTATTTATTTATTTACGCATTTCTATACCGCCCCTCCAAGTCGTCTACTACTTAGAGGCGGTCCCGACTACAGCCCGAGGGAGTGTCGGAGTTCTCACGCCGAAGCGCCACGAGCAACTGTAGGTGAAGG
>JAQFXW010001717.1:0-14318 GCA_034693945.1 Dendrobaena attemsi
CCATGGACGCACTGTAAATTTATTTTGGAGTCCATTCACAATTGATGGGCGTCCGTGGACGCCGCATCTTTATTTTTGGAGTCCGGCTTCAAAATTTTGGAGTCCCAGACGCCGGGACGCACACTAACGGAATCGCTGGCACTGAGTAGTGAACAACCATCCAGCTCTGATATGCAGTGATTAGTCATTTTATTTATTTACTAACATATTTCTATACCGCCCCTTCAAGTTCATTTACTACTCAGAGTCGGTTTCGATCACAGGGGTGTCGGAGTCAACAAACCAAAGTGCCTTAAGTAATTGTGAGTGAAGGATTTGCTTAAGGTCCTTACGCGGCGGGTGGGGATTCGAACCTACAACCCTTCGTTTGCACACCCCACACCATTGTTATGATCAACGGTCATTATTATTATGATCAACTGTTTTATTTTCAGATTTTCTTGTTTTTACTCATTACAGCATGTGCGCCACCCGTTGGTAGCTACGACCCAAAGACAATGGAGAAGGTATCTGCAGCTCTAATGGATTCGAAGGATGAACGATTCAAGGAACCAAGGCGTAAGAACCTTAATCTTTTATTTAATTTTGTTGCATTACTGAAAACTATTTTGCCTTGTGTAATTTAGATTCATGAATTTGTTATGAGGAGCTGCAGACAGGTTGGTTGATCCAGAATCTTTTGCAGTATGTTACAATGTTTAATGAATTTAAGTGGTCTTTCTTTGCCTTGCGGAAGTGATGTTTGAAAGTGACAATTTGTTGGATTCAAAATCACACGGTGGTTGTGTAGGTTACAAGTAAATCATGAAGTTGCTAGTGTTGAACAAACTACAATTTGAGTTTCATTCAACTGGTTCTGATTGTAGCCGTTGATTCGCATTCGTCAACTCTCCTCAGCGCTAGTATTGCGAGCAGTCACGGTTTCCTGGCTTCAACCCCCAAGATGCTTTCTGCTTCGTCAAGCACGGATTCACTTGCTGTAAGATATATCTGTATAGACAGAACTCTGTATTAAATATGTAATAATGACATCCATGGTTCTGTTGTATTGCTAAAATTCTTATTTGTTGGGTTGCTGTCTTTGATGCCTATATTGCTGATTAAAACACCACACGTATGCAGAGTGTGACACACACAGCTCTCTGCCAAATTGCCGAATATTGCAGAACGAATACATAGCCGTACTATAAGAATAATGTGTAGAAACATTCCCTGTCTAAGCATCACGGGCTTTCGAAGAAACAGATTGCTACGTATTAACATAATGGTGTAAACCGTGAGACTGTTTTTCTTTCTGGCAGACTGATCGACATCTTAGTGGCATACCAAAGAGGGCAATTTCGTCTTCAAACATCATGGCACCAGTGGACCTTGCAAAGCAGAAGGAGCTCGAGAGACAAGTGACTAATTACGACATTAAATTTAATGCTGATTATTATTAGGTCCAGATGTCATTGAGCAGTGCTGGATTTGGCAAGTCTCTTAGCTTTATAAATCCTAGAATTCCCTTGTTAAAAATTGCTCCAGTAGGTCTTCACATCTTGAATACATGTATTCATGTTAATTATTTAATTGCAATGTATTTAAGTAAGAAAATTCAAATTATTTAGAAATCTATGCATTTGCAGATTACATGTTTTTTTATTTGAATCCTGGAAACATTATTTAGATGTAATTTATTAAAGGATTTTGAATCTGCATTCATTGATGTTATGCAAAATGCTGACAAAATAAATAATCAGGATCGCTTTTAGTGATGTTTAAGTAACAATGAACTTGTTTGCAAAATCCTAAAAATAAATGTCAGCTGATAAACCTTGTCAACGTTATTCTGATGATGCTGCTTAATGCTGATGAAGTTGTATTCTCATGCCTGCACATATCATACAAATGCTTGCACACATATAGTTGTATTTGTAAGTGTCTTGTTCTGGAGTTGTGTGCGACTCTTAAGTTGTTGTTAACTGTGGATGTGTTGCTGTTTAGATTCGCCTGTTGGTTCAAGAGCGCAACGAGTTGCGTCGTCGTGTTCAGTTGAAAGAGGAGGAGTTACAGAAGGTTGACAGCCGTCTCCAGCAGGCTCTCAAGGATCGAACGTCAATGATGGCTGACCTAGCAGCTATGGAAAAGGAACGGTCGGATCTTAGGAAAGGCTACGAGACTCTTAAGACGAAGGTTACTGGCATTCAGATAGCTGCTAACTGTTAGTTGTTAGGAAGACTGCGTGCCAAGTCATTGCCATGCCATCTAGAAATGTTTTGAGTAAAACTTCAGGACTACTGTATGACTGGTGATGGCTTTAAAAAAGATACTGCAAAATTGTGCATATCTATTGAAGGGGATTTGACTCAGCCTTGATTGCTGCCTTCAGCGCCTTGTGCTGTATGTTGACGGACTTGACGGTGCTATAAAAGGCGTAAGATTAGATTGTAGTCCTACAGTTGTTGATCAGGTATCTACAGGTCAGTTTTTTATGTTTTTTTCTTAATGCTCATGTCTAGGAGTCAAGACAGCTGCAGGCTGAAATAACGCAGCTGCAGGATAAGCTGAAGAAGAAGGAGAAAGAAGTGACTGACATCCACGACCGACTCAAGCATGAAACGGAGGAGAAAAACTGCGCAATCAGTGCCTTGAAACAGACGAACATTAAGCTAGGTGAGCATCTGATGCATGAAATTAAAAGTTTGTAAATTGTTTGGTAAATGTACACCATATGTCATCACCTTGTGCAGTCGATTCGTTGAATCCTAGCGATCGTCTGGGTCAACCTTCTCCACGAATCCCTATCTCTCACAGCCTTCCTCAGTTCCACCAAGTTCATCTTCATTCTCTAGTATATTTCCTCGTATATTTTCCGATTTATTCGTCAGGTGATGTAATTTAGTGAACAGAAAATTCACTGATGTATCTGCAAATGATTGTCTTTGAGTAAGTCATCTTTCTGCCTTACAATCTTTCCCTTTCATCATCCATTCATGATGAAGACTGAAAGACAGCAGAAGTTGCTAGCCAAAAGTTTGCTGTTGTTGCTTTAAAATCCTTGAGTTATGTAGAAAATCCAGAAATAGTGTTTCTATTTACTTTTGTTCCAATACCCTCGTCTTTATAGTGTCGATGAAACTGTGCTGATGTTTCCTGAATTGCTTCTTGTTTTTAGCTGATACAAATAAGGAACTAATGAAGGAAGTTGAAGACAAGTCCAGACAGCTTCGACTTCTTGCTGGTTGGTTTCTTGTGCTCGTACTTTCTATCAGATTCATTGTATTTGTGTTCGTTTGTTTCCAGTTCATCCTCATTCTCATGGGATGTAGGATAATAGAGTCCATGTAGAGCTGCCAAAGAACTGACTGATTTGGAGGGTCATAATCCTAGGTCCTATTATGCTATTATACCATACTTCATCTCATTCTGTGCTGCACAAGTAAGAACTGTTATGTGACTGAAAATAGAAATTTAAATAGAATTTGAAAAGCTCCTGAATAGGAATACAGTGTCAACATATTTTGGCAGGTTAGTTTCTCCACTGATTAAATCAAGTTCTTCGCTTGGAAAAAGTTCATTGAGAAAAAGTTCATTTTACGTGACTGCCATTGTAATTTTATCCTTGTCTATTGTGTATTTAGAAAATGACAGTTTGTATGAGACTGAATTGGAGTTCTTGAAGAAGGATATCTCACAATTGAAAAGTCGTAATCAGGTATCTACAATAAAAATGATTGCACGTTTCATTTATTGCTGTAACAGGTGTTTTGTGATGACTATAGTATATAGTATATCATCTAATATTTTTGATGTAATTTGCCAATATTGATTATATTTCTTGCACCATGTTGGTGTTGCATCTTTGTAATTTCGTTGTTCCGAGTCTGTCTTTGGTGACGTCAAAGTGTAATTTAATTGATTTAAAGAATGCTAACAATCAATATAAATTGAGTTATATTTGTTTGTTTAGAAATTTGTAGATGAGGAGAAGACCTTGGTGACCGAATGTGACAAGATGACGATGGTGTTCTCTTGCTATCAGCAGCAGATGGAGAATCTAATCGAGAGTGTCACCCAACAGACAACTGACTCGTCAACAAAGATATCTGAAGAACTCCGGTATTCTGTTATGCTAATACCTAGTGTTTATGCCAAGTAAAGCTTAGATATGTAACGTTTATGCCTTGTAAGCTGTCTGATTGTCATCGGTTAGAACTTAGTGCACTTTAATTGGTGTTGTTCTTCAGCTTTCAGACTAGTTGCTCCGAACATGTCCTTGCCTGTAAGGTTGTGCATAACACATGAGTTGTCTTATTTCTTGCTCTATGGCAAAACGCTTTGTTAATGTGGGATTTAAAAAAAACTTCTGCTTGAAAATGAGTAAAGACAACTCGAGGGATATTGGAATTAAGACTAGGACACGCAATTACGCATGGCAACTGATTTGAATGTATTCCTGTTGTAGAGATCAGCTGGAGTCGTATATCAGTTCGCTGAAGACTTCTTGTCATGTGCAGAATGTGGACATTGTAAATCTTACTGGGTAAGCATGTGTATATTGAGACACTTGTTCTAGCACCTCTGATCTAACTCGCAAGTGGTGAGCTTCGAAGCCTTTTTCTCAGGCAATCAAAATTTCAACACAGTCCATCAACAAAGAAACTCCGGTATTAGCTAATTTGAATATAGAATTTGCATGATCTCAGAAGATCATGCAAACTCTATAACCATGGTCAAAGATGTTGGCAGTCAACATTTTGTTTGCTATTTTCTTGAATCAAGAGATCAAATGTGACCCAAGATATCAAAATGGTTTGGATGTTGAGAAATTAGTTTACTGTGAAAATGGCAACTTCATTTTTGCCCATTTTCAGATTTTAACAGAAATGCTCACAAAATATATTTTTGATATCTTGCATTTGATGAAATTCATTGTTTTAATGTGCTTTTTCAGAATTTTGTAAAGAATATTGTTCTAGTTTTTGTGGTTGCATGTTAGAATCAGCCAATTCCTTATAAAGTTTCAACGCTTTCCGTTAAGCTAGCCATGCGCACGTTTTGTCATTAGGAAGATCTGTTTGTTGTCTCACTCACTGTGGCCCCGTTTAGTACTGGCTAGTTGAATATTAACCAATACAATCATTTTAAAATAGGATACTTGACAAACATCATGAGAGATTTTACTAACACGTGATGTGATCTATCTGGTTATGTTGACCGGAGCATTAACATAATTTATTCGCACATGTGCGAGCTGAGCTGTCACTGAAAACTGTCTGTTAAAGATGTCGACTGCCTCTGTAAAAATGTTGGTCTTAAATACAATTAATAAAACTCATAAATATCAGAAGTTTTGACATGCAACCCATTTCGATCCCTTGGGTCACAAGTGTTATCATATTTTACATTTAATTTTTTAAATTCTTATTTTATTTAGTGATCTGAAGCTGAAGGTGCATGAACTGATTGAAGCAGCCGTTACTGATGTCAGTACGATAGAGTCTGTTCATCTGGACCTTCTCTCTTTGTTTTCTAAGCTGATCAAGTGTCAACAGTAAGCATATCATATATATAATAGCCTTACATGACTGACTAACGCAGGCGGAGCCTAGCGAGGGCGGAGCCTAGCGAGGGCGGAGCCTAGCGAGGGCGGAGCATGCGCGAGCCTAGCACGGGGCGGAGCCTCGCGCAGGGCTGACTAATGCTATGGCGCGCCGATAATTGCTAAATGCGATGGCCGTAAGGCCAGAGTAGACTCGGATTGGTTGTACGGGTGCCTGTAAGAGTCAACGGGGCTTCTTGCGAAGGCACGATGCAAACTTTGGGTCTTGTTGCTTACGATTTTAAGAAGGGGAATTTCTGATAACGTTTTCATTTGATGTAAATTTATTTATTCTGTTTATTTCTTCAGCGGCGCCTCGTAGTTTTCAGCTTCGATTGGCGGTCTTAAAGCCTCAGACGACGTATTACGCCAGAGGCGACGCTCCACACCAGCGTCATCTATTACTTAGAGAATTTAATAGTATATTTGCTTAACGTAATCAGACAATTTATCGTAAGCGAGTAAGTAAAATGGCGTCATCTGATTATACTCAATGCCCAATAGATCAGCAATCAAAATGATAACCATAAGCGTTAGTGCCAATAATACTCCTAGTAATTGTATGTTGTTGTGTCCTCAGTGACTCCTCAGTTATAGCTTGATCTCTATGCGGTATTGCACGTACCACAGATTTGCGCTGGAAGTGCTTCCAAGTAGATATTTAAAATCGGCTCGGCTGGGTTACCTGGGTGCTTACGATGGTGGACTTCTTGAAGAGACTTGACTTTGAGTAGATATCTTAAAGTGTTTTTGGGGTTGAGGCGATGAACTATTCAGACTATTGTTTACAAGCTGTTGGAATTTATCAGGAATAAGTGCAAGAAACTATGCACGATCAGTTCTGTATTTCAGCCATCAGATTACAGCAAGCGATTTCTGCTCTCTTACTTTCAATCGTTTTGTCACGTCGTCATTTTGTCTGCAGTCTATGGTATAGTTTAAGCCTTGTTGGAATTTTTCTTCATATCTTGAAGGACTGGTAATTGGTCAACACTTTACCCTTTAATTACCTTATAGATTTTAATTAGCTGGTGTATATTTGACCAAGGGCCAGAGACGAACTCAAGGAGAAGGTTTACACTTATTTTATAATGGTACTCACTTGCTTAATTTTTCCTTAAATGCCAGTGATATCTTTAACAGAAATGAAGAAGCGTTAGGACAAGCAGTATTGGAGTTGAATGAAAGAATCAAGGAATACAAGGACAATCTAAGTAAGTGCTCACTTGACTACAGTATTTTTAGTCTGAGCAGTTGTGTTGCTGGGTACATTTTTACATTTGATATCTTTTTGCAATTCAGCAGTTACTCACAGAAATATTATCAGCTGCTACTATCAGTTCGTTTATGTCTACCGCTTTAACAAGCCTGATGGGCTTTTATCTGTATAATGTTTCAATTTATTAATAACTAACTCTTATCGCACAATGCCTCAACTAAAGGTACTTAAAAAGAGATCATATTGATATCCTTTGTAACTATTATCTTTTGTTTTATTACTAGAGAGCCAACACTCATTATTATTACAAAGTGTGTGTTTTGTAGTGCACACATTAAAGGTTCTTGATGATGTATCAAGTTGGAAAGTGCTTGACATGTATATCGTGTGAGTGAAGTTTCACTGTTTGTAAGTCTTCGAAGTAGTCTGATGCTGTGTGAAGAGATGATATTTTTCATTGCCATCAGCCCAACTGATATACTGAAGTTAATTTCTTTGTTTTGCGTTATGACGATGATTTTGTTTCCCAGGCATTGTCACCGAGAAGAAGAAAGAAGTGCAGAACCTTTATGAGGAAACTTTGGAGTCTGTGAGGACTGAAAAGGTTGGAGGCTAGTCTTTCTGCTGCACCTGACTGTATTGTCTTCCTGATTAGGGCTGCTGCCACTGACAACTACTTGTAACCACCAGCTAATTTTTTCCCTATTCATCTTTAGTGAATTCTCATTATTACTGTATTAATATAATATTACCTGCTGCACGTTCTTTATTTTTAATCTGGACATAATATTGATATGCCTTCCAATTGCCTTCCATTGCTATGCCTTAAAACAGATGATGGAGCACTGACTACTCAAAAACTGATGTGGCAATGCAGTTGTTTGCACATCTTTCCAGAGAATGTGATTCCAAGTTTTCATGGATCTCTAATTATTGCTGGTTGTTTCATCCTTTTGTGACCAGAGAGATTTGTTCTTCATGCATTATACTGCATGTTTGCCTTAAAGACGTTATGATCAGACCTTTGGTCTTCTGAAGGTCTCCTCCATAAGAGTGTTATAGAAAAATTATGTCTGATTATTAAGAATGCATATTATGGCATTGTTCTGTTTGGGTTTGCAATAAATTTTGATTTGATTTGATTTGATGTTTGGTGTTAGTCAGAATAGACTGGATGCTGATGGTTTTTGTAAAAATAAAATATCATGACAAAAATTTTATTTGCAGGAGCGATTTGAGAAAATTGAGATGACTACAAATGGATTACTATCGGAGAAAGCTTTTCTGGAAACTGAACTGAAAAACGAGAAGGAATTATCGATTAGTTTACAGGAAAAGTTACAATGCACCGAGACCAAGACTCTGCAACTCAACGAAATGATTGTGTCTATGGAGCAATTGATTTGCTGTTCAAAGAGTGACAGGGAAGGGCTTCTGGAGCAAAATCTCAAACTTGAAATGGAGCTAGAGAATGCCACCAGACAACAGGACATATTAGAGGTTGAACGAAAGCAGTCTGTAGAATTGAATGAAGTAATTCAGATAAAAGATTTTAATTGCAAGCAGCTGGAAAGGGAAAGAGATGAATTAGTTGCTAAGTTAAGTGCGGCGGAGGTTGAGCGAGAGCTCGGACAAAAATCTCTGGAGGAGTCGTGTGAGAAACTGACGAGTATTGAATTAAGATGCAAGTTGATCGAGTCTCAATTGTCTGAAGTGAATGAAAGGGCAAAGGCAGATGGAGAGAAACTTCTTGAGGAGTTGAATGAAGCCAAACATCTCTTGACTTGCCAACAGAATCATTTAAGCGCATGTGAAGCCAAAATGGCTGAGCTTGAAGGCCAAAGAGCATGCTTAGAAACACAGCTAAACAGCTGTCTTCAAGAAAAAGATCAACTAGAACAGCTGAAGGATGAGCTGGTATTAAGGCTGGATAAATGTGAAGCAATGAACCACCAGTTGTGCGCTGAACTGGGAGAGACAAGAGAACTGGTTCTAAAATACGAGGAGGAGCGTGACAGAAAGCTAATCAAGATGAAGACCTGTGAAGAGGCGAAGATGTTGACAGCCGCTGAACTAGTGCAGGCAACGAAACAGTTGCAGGAACTGAAAGAAGGAGCAGCAAAGACAAGAGAACAGCTGGAGGAGGTTTCGTCTGAAAGGGATTGCCTTGCCATGGAAAATCGAACGACGAAGGCAGAGTTGGATAAGCAATGCAAGCAGTCAACTGATTATGAGGAACAGCTAAATAATTATAAAATAGGAAGTGTTCAGTTGGAGGAACGGTTAGCTTTGGATGCAGAAATCATAAGCGGTCTGGAGAAGACACAGACGTTGCTACAGGAGGAGATGGACAAGAAGTGCAAAGATCTTGAGCAGACGCTCGACGTACTGTCTCACAGAAAAACTGAACTTGAATATTCTGTCGAAACACTTGAAGCAGAGCTGTCAAAATCGCAGGATTCTCTTTCCAGCGCGGAACAACGTTTCCACGAGAGCGAAAGCGCTTGCCTTGCATTGTCTCGTGAGTTGGAGTACGTTAAGGTTGAGCAAGAAGGAGCGGAGAATCTGGTGTCGCGACTCCAGGGTGAAGTCCAGACAGTCAGGCTTCAAATGGAACAGGCCGAATTCGCGAGAACAGAACTCGAAGTGGCTAAAGCATACACAGAGAAAGACTTATCTGAGCTTAACGATAAACTGAAAGAAGCGCTGGAGGAAATTGAGAAAGTGCGATGTCAATTGGACGAAACGAAGTCGAGAAACAAACAGCTGAACGAAGTCAACACGAATAGTTTGGCAAAAATTCGGCACCTAGAGGAAGATCTTCAGAGGAACGAAGTGAAGAAAAGTGTTTTGGAAGAAGAACGTGTGAGGCAGTCGGTCGACTTCCAGGAGTTGAGTCAGGCTCTCACAATTCAGAGAAACAACTTCAACGAAACAGTCGAACATCTGTCGCAGATGCATTCTGAGAAGGAGTGTCTGTCGAATGAATTGAACCATGTCCGTCAACAGATGGCGTCACTTCATCACAAGAATGAAGAGCTTCAGCAGAGCCACCAACTAAGTCTCAAGAGATGCTCGTCGCAACTGGATATGCTGTCTGAGACAAAAAGGCATCTGGAAGTGGAAGTCCTCAAGTGTCATGAGCTGCTTAAAAGGTAAACGACAAAGCCTTTTATTTTCTCAAAAATACTTCTGGTTGATTTATGAAATACCATAAATATGGAATAGAGTGGTATGAAATTGCCACCCCCTTGAGTTGCGATTGCTCCCTAGGACTCGCTCTGATATATTTTGCAGCCATTTAAAAACTGTTCTCTTTGACCGTGCTACAGCTGGGAGCACCTCTGAGTAGTCCCCTTGAGGAGGTGCTATAATAGATTGCTACAGCTGGGAGCACCTCTGAGTAGTCCCCTTGAGGAGGTGCTATAATAGATTCTCAAATGAATGGAAAACAGTGCCTAAGAAGTCCTCTATATTGTAATAGCGTTGCCTGTTACCCTGTTTTGCTGTTTACTTTTAAATGTTTTTTGTTTTGGAAATTGCAGAAGAGACGTTGAGTTGGAAACGATGTCCATCCACATTAAGGATCTCAAACAAAGTGCATTGCTGGTTGAAAAACTTAAGGAAAGGTGTCACTTGTAAGTATTATATTTGACATTTAACCATATTAGTTATTACTATTCTCACCTCTGGGCATTATTGTTGGATTAAATTTACAGTTTTGTATATTTTCGTAAATGGCAAGAACATTGAATACAGATGACAGAGCACTGACCATTCAACTGAGTTAAACTCCGACTAATTTGTAATTAGTCTGATAACTTTCAGCCCTTTAGTGTTTCCCTACATTTTAGAACATGCTAATCGTTAAAAGATTACAAAGTATCATCATCAGACAAAAATTAGACAAGGATGTTCATCATCAATCAAATATTAGATATAGATGTTCGTCACCATGCAAATATTAGTTAGAGATGTATGTAACATTGTGTATTCTGCGCCTGAATGAGTGAATGTGCATTCCTGGAATGCTATTCTCTGATATTGCCATGTTTTTGTTGTATTGAAGACTTGAGACTAATTCGGCGAAAGAGTCTGACCATCTGAGGCAGAAATTGGAGGAGGAGAGGAGGCACGTGGAAATGGAGCACCATAGACAGCAGGACTATCGCTGCAATTCAGACCGACTCCAGATGCAACTCGATGCAAAGACCAGGTCAGTCTTCATCAACTCAAGCACATTAAATCAGTGTCAGTCTTTTGTAAAACCGAGACACATAAACACTTGTTTTCGTAATAATGATTAGCATTTTGAAAACGTGTGTGATGTACCTAGGACAAAGAAAATTTATCATGTGTTTCCGGTAACAGATGTTTAAAAAACAGGCTAGGTAGGTAGGAAAATATTTGTTTAATATTTTATATTATTCTTTTCATTATTTTGCAATTACCGGTGACCACACCAGTACACCATGCTTGGATATGCTGGCTAAAGCCTGTAGCTATAAAATCAGTGACTTTGGTTTCCTTTTTACATGATGCTCGTCGTTTTTCTAATTTCTAACTTTATTTAAGTTTTAACGGTTTGGATAGTTACAGAAGTCCACTTTTGTGCCTCACATTTTGCAAAAATCAATTTTTGGAGAAATTGTTTTTCTCAAACAAATTATTTGAGTAGCCCCAAAACAGTGACTTGGTCGGGTTACCAAAAACACAGCATTATTTATTTGTTTGGCCTTATAAAGACACCTCTAAACAATATATGCACGGTTGGAATTCTAATCTGTATTTATAAAGCATCACTTCAAGGAAATAGACTTGACTGTGGTGCTCCTGAACTGAACCAGTGAGATCACTGCTAGCCATCGTCGTCTAGCTGTAATTTCAAACGGATCAACTGAGGAGCTCGGCAACAGATTCCAGCTGGTGGATCCAACGCAAGCAAAGCTTCTGGACTAAGCCATATAGCAGTGATATTCAATGATGGAAGACCTAAGTCAATTGGAAGTCATGAGAAAACTTTTAGTAAATCTTAGTAAAGTGAGCTGCATCTAGCAACTGTGCTCACTGCTCCCTCCTTTACAAGTACTTTAGAACTAGTGAATTTTAATGTGAAATGTGGATATGGAGGAAGATGCTGAGAATATGTGAGAATATCATGGACAGAGAAAAGAACTAATGAATGGTACGCATGGCGATTGAAATCGATAAGGATGGGACGTTACAACAAATAGTGCTAAAACAAAGCTGAGGTTTTTAAACATGTTATGAGATCAGATGGATTAAAAAAGGATATGATGTTGGCTTGTGGAGAGGGAAGGAGAAAACAAGAGGGACCAAGGAAAAAATGGATGAATGAGATACATGAAACAACTGGAATGAATTTGGCAAAACTAAGGGATGTGACTTCAGAAAGCAGGAAATGAAGACGCTTCATCGTGACGGTCGCTAGGATTCTACGAATCGACAGCACAAGGTGACAAGGTGAATTTTAATTACAATCCACAGCATACAGCAAAAGATTTCCAATTGGTGTAAGGTTAATTCTAACTCAAAATTGCAGCTTACAGAAGGTATATTTATAGGAAATCCTTTTCTCTGAATGAAAGGTAAAATAGTTTATTATGAGCTTTAATTTGATTCTTCCAGGGAACTTAATGAATCGAATGACGAAATTCGAAGACTGCATGACAAGTGAGTTATTTTGATAGCTCTGTTCAAAAGTGTTCATTTTCAGTTCTGTTGCAAATTGAAATCGACTGGAAATTTAATTTAAACAGCAAATTAATGAATGTTTAGGTTGTTGTGAACAGTTGAGCTAAGTAGATATTAGGTCTTTGATTTTGTGAATTAATCAACTCATTTATCTATCCAAAATCAGTTGAACTGAGATTTAATCCATGTCGGCACGAATGACCCGTTGGACAAAATGTCTTCCTATATTCCCTACAGTATGCACATTTGGTAGAATATCTATTAAATAATCAGGTAATGACTATTTCAAAATAAAGAAAAAACAGCGTATTTCCTGGTCAATTACTTAATTGCAGAAGATGACGGTAGCTAGTGACAGGTCAAACAGTGACGGTCTAAGTAAATGGAAATCTGTAGAAGACTCAGTAAACCACAACCATTCTGTTATTTATATTTGAATTTGAAAACATTTTGTGGATATATGCCTCTCTGACATGTATGTATTTTGAAAGTTGGCTTTTTTAAGTGCAAAGTGGCTGCATTTTTCTTCAAACAGATACACAGCTCAGTTGGCTGAAATGAGTCAGCAGCATCAGCAAGAGAAGACTGAATTAAAGAGAACATTGGAAGAGAAGTCACGGCAGCACGGTGACATCACTCTTGTCGCAGAAGAGGCAAAGAGGTAAAGAAGATACGAACTCAGAGGCCACTCGGTCTCTGACTTGGTCTCTTCTTTCATTTATTCAGCACTTTAGTGTTTAGCTGATTCTTCTTTCTTTATGGACAGGTGCATTTAGGACCATTGGTGTATTTATGGGATGTCTGGGTTTCAGACCTTCTGATAGGAATTTCTTTACTTTTTATACAGGATCAATTATATATATGTTTGGATAAAATTTGTGAAAGTTTCAATAGAGAACTCCCTTCCTTCCCAAAATATTTCCTGGCTATGCCTCTGGTGTAGACAATAATGGCATTGGAATTTTCCTTTGTTCTTACATGCAATTCATAACATTCCTTATTTTTGAAGAAATTTAGAATTATAATGAGACTTTGCCATCTTTCTTCTCCATGTAGGCTGGCATCAACTAACTGAAAGAATGCATAAGAAAAGCATTTGTAGTACAGTCTGTAGTCTTCATTCAGATCAATGGATCCATTCAAACGTTTTCACTTACTAGGGAACGTAGTTGTTTATTATTCAGTTACATACCACATGTGTTCTCCGTTCTAAACTGTTGGATAATTTGGTAGAACAAGTAACCTTTTTGTTCTTCATTGATTTGATAGTTGTTCTATCTTATAACCACATGTTGAACCATATCTATCTATTCACACATTTCTATACCGCCCCTTTAAGTCTCCTACTACTCAGAGGCGGTCCCAACTACAGCCCGGAGGTGTGTCGGAGTTTACACGGAGAAGCGCCACGAGCAATTGTGAGTGAAGGACCTGCTCAAGGTCTTTACACAGAGGGTGCCATTCGAACCTGCAACCCTTCGGTTGCAAGGCGGCGACCTTCACCACTACACTACCGCACCCCACATGTATAATATGTATATGCATGTATAAGCATGAGTAATTTTGAGTGCGTGTCCATGTGTGTTGAGCGTAGGATGCAACGGTCATAAGTCGCTGGATCTCATCTGGTCCATATCTGAGCTAGCGGGAGTCGTAGAAACCAAATTGGCCATTGAGTTCGTCACCAGTGTGACCACTGACATGATCATAGACACTCAACACGTCCAGGTGGGACTGACTCCGAGGTTCTGCGACGAAGGAAACGGAATCAGACTCAAGGACCACGACACCGGAAGTGGA
>JAQFXW010001718.1:0-14318 GCA_034693945.1 Dendrobaena attemsi
GCATGTAGGCCTACATAGTACACACATAGGCCTACCCATCTTTGGGCCTACCTACGAAAGTTTCCCTTCCGTAGGGCGTATGCCGCACGATAAGCAAAGGCTAAGAGATCTTTCTGCCCCAAGTGACGTAATTGACCATAGATAGGTAGCCTACATGTATGACTTCACATTAAGATTCAGGCTTGCTTGCACCATCCAGGATTATTATATCTATGATTATAGTCCACATAATAAGCTGTTGAATCAGGCCTGAACATTGACATCTGATAGGATGATAACAGTTTATATGGCGCCGTAACAAACCATGCCATTACAAGGGCGCCTAGGATAATTATCAAAACAAATCTCAGAAAATTGCCAGCAGAATAATAATGATGATGATAATAATAAATAACGACAATTTATATGGCGCCGGAAAGCAGCCACGACGTTACAAGAGTGCTTGACAGAGTGCCTGGCCAGAGCACAGTGCAGCTAAGCCGAGTAGGCCTTGACCAACTCAGAGAGTTCTGACTCTGAGCTAATGATGGATGTGAGAGCCTAATGTAATGTAAATCTCCAATAAGCTTTGAACGCCATGCAGCAGTAAAGGCCTATAAATAGTCAGCGACACTTGTCAATGGACTGAATGGAGTTTATCAAGCGATAGCCTACCGTATCAAACCAAGTGGAGAAGAGTCACTATAATAATTATATGTTCTTTTGGACGATCCCCCCCGCCGCGAGGCTTCGACTATCCTCCTACCCCACCACACGCCCCACGAATTATGTTAGTTGGGAACACGACATTGGGAATAACTTACATGTACGTGTCCAATACCCGTCCTGCTCTGACTGCTCAAAATTTAAGTTTATTATTTAGTTTAGTTTATTTACGCATTTCTATATCGCCCCTTCAAGTCCACTACTATTCAGAGGCGGTCCCGACTACAGCCTGAAGGAGCATCGGAGTTTTCTCGCCGAAGCCACACGTGCAACTGTAGGCGAAGGACTTGCTCAAGGTCCTTACGAGGTGGTTCGGGTCCTAATCGAAACCGCGACCCTTCGGACGCAAGGTATCGACTATCCCACTGTTCCACACACTCCCTATGTGCTAGTCCGAGATGTTAAATCTCTGAGTGTCGGCAGGCATCGGGCTCGAACTCGGTCCGTGAAAACACACGGCGGACACGCTCTCAATATAGCTAACTGGGCTAATTATGAGTCAAGGAACCGTTACCCGATCGATCTCTGTTCTCTGACTCACCTGCTAAAACAAACGAGACGTAGAATTCGACGACGACTGAGCCAAAGGTAGAAGAGGGCTGCTCTGACGCAATTCGTTCCCTCTCATACGAAACAACCTTCAGAAGAGAAGCGATCGTTAGACTTGACTCCTTCTTCGTTAGACATTTGCAGTCTTGTTGTCAAGACCTGAAACCTCAAGTTCAAGACTTCAAGACCGAGGACAACAAGACTGGACATTCGTATGATCAACCGAAGGAACCGACCAACACCCACACACCCACACCCACGCACACGCACATCTACACACACTAGATGTCACTTGCACGCAGACGTCCAGGTACACGAAGAAGACAAGTAAGAACGGAAAGACCTCACCGGCTAATTGATTGGTCATGTCACACCCCGCGGAGAAAATTCAGTTAACGACTCTTTGATTTTAAACGGCTTCTATACCGGCAGAGCAATGACCGATCCAGGAAGCCAAAGTACGGTAACAGGTAAGTGTATGTATGTATGTATGTATGTATGTATGTATGTATGTATGTATGTATGTATGTATGTATGTATGTATGTGTATGTATGTATGTATGTATGTATGTATGATTGTATGTATGTACATATGTATGTACGTGTGTATGTATGTAGGCTTATATAGGAGCAGTTATATAGCGCCCTTTGAGCAAATCACAATTAAGCGCGCTTAATGTGTGATCGTAGGGTTGGAGGGAAACCTGGATCATGGAATGAATGTCGTGTGCAGCTGCAGTGGGGTGCCTAAAGTGCGTCCATTTGTTTGATTGAGCTTTACTGCTTATGTTGACTTACCCTACTGCTTCTGCCTTCACCTGTACGGTTTTTTCATTTTAATGAAGTGCTGTATTTAACTATAGACCTACGACCCATATTGTTTGCAGTTTGTACTGTACAGGTGGTACCGTAGAAAGCTGAAATTTCAGTGACCTACAGAATCACAAAGACGGGTGCATGTAGAGGCAAACAGACAGAGGCAAGCAGGAAGACAAGAGGACAAAGTCGCTTCGGGGTCGAAGCAGCATTCTATGTTTTGTTGTCAATGCTGAATGATTTTTGGACGTCGCCTGACCGCTTGAGCGCCCACTGGACTACAATGCTTGGATGCAGGTTAAGTTTGAGAACTTAGTGTTAACTCTGCAACTAGTCCCGGTTTAACGTTCATCCTCATTAATTCATGCATTAACTGTGTTATTTCAGATTGTCTGTTCCATCGTTAACCCGTTTATTCGTCAGCTAATTAATAGATTAACACTTAATTGGTTTCTTTAAAATGTTCATTTGGTCGTTCGCTTAGCTGGTCACCTAATTAGAATACAAGAAATGAGATGGCAACTAATCTACATACACAATTCAACATAAGACAAAAGAACAAAACCCTGAATAAGACAAACTCAGCTGGTCTTGTAGGCCTAAATGAAAATGTTTGATTTAGCTAACTTCAAAATTAAGACAAACTTAAGGCAATTAATATTATGTCTGTTAACATAGAAGCTGTACCGTCGTTATTTGTATTAATCTCCCATTGAACCACTGTTAGTCTTTTACAGGCAGTTCCAGTTGCATAAGATCTATCTGTCGTTAATGTTTTTACATGCTCGGAGTTACTAGCCCAGCTAGTTAGCTACATTGGGAGCGCGTCGGCCGTGTGCTTGCACGATACCGAGTACGAACCCGATGTGACGCGATGTCTGCCGACACTCTGAGATCGAAGATCAGACAGAAAAGAGGTAGATTTCCAGACAAGAGAAAGATGCAGAAACACTTTCCGAGAGAATTCTATTATTAGTCATGTAGGCCTAGAGAAGTGGAGAGAAGGAAAGTGTTCCGTAGAGAGAACCTGTGAGTGCGTTAACAATCCCTTGCACTCATACATCCATATAGAATCAAGCACATAGCACATGCAATGCATGCATCCATACATTTACATAGGCTGCATATAGGCTTCATACATTCATACATTTGTATAAACCCTGCAAGCTTACACATGTATTAAAAGGATGCATTCGTAGGCCTAAATGCATACACCATACAGGCATGCACTACTGAGATAATGAGATGAAAAACAATGAATAAAGACTATTTACTATTTTATAGGGCACATGATACTGTTTGAATATACCTCCCATTATACCTCCGAAGCCAACGGTCATCTCAAACCCATTCGCCAGAGGGATGATTCAGCTGGAAATCAATCGCCAGGAGGCCGCATGCAATCGTAGCTGATGACCTATAGTAGACTAGACAGCGAATCAATATCTCAGGAGCGGACAGCAGCAAGCGTGGGCCGACGTCTACAGGTAAGGCGCGTAGGCCTAGAGAAAGAGAGAGAGGCTGTTGGCAAGCGGTGCACGCGAATTGGCTTGAATTTCAATGCTACAGTTGCTCATAGATCATTAGCCAACTACAGTCGACGCCTAAAATTCAGGGCTTGAAATTAATATACTCGGTCTCTCAGAACTTGGATTGACAATCAGGTAACATCGAAAGACATCAAACGGTGTCTGTATAGGTCTATGTGCCTCTATAGGTAGAGAGGAGCCTGAGGCTCTTTGTGATGAGCACGGTATACCTGCGTGACTCACCTGAGCTGTCAACATCGCTGGGTCAGCTGTTGAATCTGATGCACTCGCTAGACTGCGAGGCCTTGACTGCTGCAGCAGCTGCACTTATCTATAAGGTAACTTCAGTCTATTTCGGAAAATCATGTAATTTTAATCGATTCCGGTGAAGCTTGGAAGTGCAGTCGTTAGAGACGTAACAATAATTTTAAAGATGTTATAGATGTCGTGTTATCATTTTCATCACCATCATTGTGATCATCATCAGCAATCATTCATCCTTTCATCCTTTCGGTCTTCAAATCGTAATGGTAGACTAATTATTTTATTTTAGGCCTATTAAGCTGCAGGCCTATATTACCATCGCCAACATTCGTGCTTGGCTGCTGGCTGCTATAGTTGACTCAGTCCATTTGACGGATCGATTGTCTAATCATGACTCTAATACAACCACCTGAAGGAATTCTAATGACATCATGATGTCTTTCGTCTGTCTAGATGTTATGTTTGCCTGTAGAGATGTTCAGTTTCAACTTAATAATGCTGATCAGTCGCCATCTGAATGATATTATGCGGCCTATTATTGCTGCGGTCCGCAATCAAATTATATAGGTCTTGTAGGCTACGTTGGACCACGGTCCCATGTAATGGTTCACCTTTTTGTCTCCACTGAAATAATTAACTGTCACCATTTCTGGGTACAATTACTCTGTACAACCTCCATTGTAAAGAACAAATAAATGTGATTGCTTGATATTTTCTTAATATTGCTCGCATACTTTATGCAGTCAGAATTGTTACATTTCATCTTTCCATGGGTGAATACAACAAAGTAAGCCTCTTATTTTTTTATTTTAGAGGCCTTAATTTAGTTCAAAAGCTTAGCCTAAGAGTCTTCAGTCTCGTCTTCATTTTTATTAGGCTTATTTAGGCTACCTTTGCCATTCTAGCTTCGATATTTCGTGAGGCACCTATAGGCTAATCGTAATCATAATCGTAACTCGAAATTTCTATAGCGCCCACAAAAGCGGAGTCGCGAGAATCAGCTTAGTCAAATCAGAATGGTAATGGAGAGGGTAAAGACCCAGGAGGTCAGGCGGGAAGACAGACAGACGGCTAAGGACGGTGATGCTTGCAGTTTAGACGACGAGGGAGGTGAGAAACGGGTGAATCTGGATAGGATTAGTGAAAGAGTAGTGCTTTCAGTTGTGAATGGAAGACCTGTGGAGTAACAGCAAGAGGTGAGGTTATCGTGAGTCCGTAACATGGGTCAGATATTATTTTGTCGTAATGTTGTTATAATATTAAGCGAGAATGATATTACCTGTATTGTGTCATAATGTAGGCTATTGCAGGCCTTAATGTCATCGGACAGTCTTCATTGATTCTGTCTGGATAAGCATGTGATCTGTTTGCATGGCCCGCAGTCTCATTCTCTGCCTCTGCTGTAGCAATGACTGTCTGCCTACTAATGTCTTTGTCAGCGACTCTAAACACCTGCTGCCTATTGCACTCTCGGTGTCTGACTGTTCTACTGTTTTCTTTCAATTTTACCATAAGTATTCTGATATAGCTATTTCGTCTTTGCTTCTATTAGCCTACCACAGACGCCTGGGGTCTAGAAACAATACACCCTGACGGTTTTAAATTTATGCAGCGCCTCTTCAAGATCTCTACTCATCGGCACTGGCTCCTGACCCAAGCCCGGTTAAAAACGTCTTAAGACGCTTAAGGAGGTCCTGTCAATAAGAAAGGAAGCGATGGAATGAAAAGAGACCATATAGAGAAGACGCTGTTGCAGTGGGGGCCAGTAACCATCTTCCAGGGGCGTCCATCCCCCCTAAGCCTATGAAGCATTCTCCACGACATTTCAGAAAAATTATCCCTGAAAAATGTTGCCTGAAAATTCAAAATTGCATCCGCCAAAAAAGTTATAACTTTTTTAAAGTCCCAACTTCGAAAAATCGCATCCGCCAAAAAGTTGATGAACCTTTTTTCAGTCCCAACTTCTAAACAAATTGCCTTTTCCCTCGTCAAAAAATGCTTTCCCACAAATGGATTCTTATGAAGATTTCTGCTTCAGTCCCCCCCCCACAGGATGGACGCCCCTGGCATCATCATCATCATCATCATCATCAGTCACTATTAACACTAGTCACCAACTTCAGTGATGACATTTCCATATCCATTGATCATTCTCAAATAATTATTAATAGTCTTGCATTAATTAGCCATGTACGTGCGTTAATTAGTTCGTGAATTCGTCGTATTTGTTTCAGCAGCTGAGAAGATGAATGCAACGATGCAAAACGGTTCTGGGCCAACATCAGACTCACAAGATGATGACGAGGTCCGCATCAAGTCCCTGTCGGAGCTGAAGTCCCTTTGGGAAGGTATGGCGTCCAAAAGTGACCGATCTGGGAATCCGGAGGGTCAGGTGAGGAAGCCTCAGCTGGTCAGAGGAGATCGGCCGAGGCAGGCGGAGACAGCGGGGATGCAAAGAACTGCGTCCATAGAAACGGTCTCTGGTACCATGACAACCCCTCCGACAAGATCGGTTGCTAAGACGACGATTTCTCTCGTAGCACCGTCGACCTCAACTACAAAGGTCAAGTGTTCCGTCTCAAAGCCAACAACAGTTGTCGTGTCAAAGGCTCCGATGGGTTCCAGTGCAACCGCTCCACGAAGTTCCATGACAATGGCTGTGATGCCCATGACAACGAGGACGAGTTCCTTGGCAACGAATGCAATTTCCACGACAACGCCAAAGAGTTACATGACAAAGCCGGCGATTTACACCGTAACACCATCGAGTCCTCAGACGACAGCTTCAACCAGTTCCCGGGCAGGAACAACGACTTCCACCGCATCAACTTCCGGTTTTCTTCAAAACGACGGTAAGAATAGCATCCATCCAATTATGACGTCACGGGAACCCGGGAAAGGCGACGGTCGGTTTGAATCCCAGGTGGAAGCAACTGGACAGGATCAAGCTCCCCGAAATAGGGATTCCTCAGTCGAACCAATGGACCAGTTGGCCCGTCAACTAGCTAAACAGACCCAAATCAAAACTACTTCTCCCACCGATGCTCCCAGAATCTCTCCGGAAGCGACCTTCACTTTTGTGGCGCCCACTGCAGGTGATGACGGTAATAACGACTGCAGTCCTCCGCTGGTGGTCCGGGGTTCGATTCTCGTCCGGAATTCATTCGATATGATTGGATGGCCCCCTCGCCTGTTGGACGTCATCGAGAACTCCGACTCTGACGAAGGAATCGTGGTCGAAGAGAACACGAATCTCTTCCACGGAAGGTACTTCCAGCTGAGGGAAAACCCGCTCTACTTCAGCGACCACGAGGACCAGGAGGAGGAGGAGGAGGAGCAGGACCGAGGAGACGATAGGTCCCAGAAGCAGGCAAAGCAGAGAAAGTACTTGAGAAATGCTGTCGACGGTGGACCAGCACTGAAGGCGGTCTCAACACAGAAGATGGAAAACCCTCGTCCGCTGTTCAGCCCAAACCAGAAAGACAAAGGTATGCCATAAGTAGTGGTAGACTGGCAGTGGTGTACGTGAGAGTCATAGAGAGAAATGAACGAAGACAGAGATGGATCCTCGAGGCTGTCAGACAGATAGACAGCCACGTACGGACAGCCGGCAGGAAAAACATGGACCTTAGGATAAATGGGACAATAGGAGAGGGTGCACAGTGAGAAGGGAAGAAGAGCCACCTGAGTTGGAGAGATGAAACAGAGAAAAGTTCAGAGAATCTTAAGCCTCTGAATTAGCCTACAGCATATGACCAGAATGCACTTCTACCAATCCACATGTCTCTGGCCTGGTTAAAGTGAAAAACGCAACTACTGACTGATTGACTGACTAAGTGGCATACCTGTGACTAACTAACTGGCATACTTGTGACTAAATTGTTTACCTGCTATTGACTAAGACTTACATGACGAAGATTGACTGTATGGCCGACAACTGACCGAATTGATAGACCAACAAATTATTGAAGACTGAACGACTGATGAATTGTCTGATGAATTTATCCAACTAAGTTCTTAAATGGTATTTTCATGTAAAGTTCTACTCAAAAATGCAGCCGTAAAATCAGTTTTGTACAATTTAAAATAGTTTAATATGTTCATTGTCATCCGATTTTAAAATAATTTATTGTGACCTTGTATTTGAAATGATTACAATCAGTGCAGGATAAGTATAAGTTGGGTAAAAGATGTTGAGTGCATGCACCTGAAATTCTTGGACAATGCACTGGAATATTATTAACTTCTGACTTAATTGACTGATTTCTTATGAAAGCACTGCAGTGCACTGTGCGCTCTTGACTGATAAAATTTTCCTGCGTTTCTTTCAGGTGCAGCTTCTTCGAATGACGATGGTTCCAGCAATCGTTCATCCTTGCCTTTTGCAGCCGATCGAACCGTCAAAGTCGATGGACCGAATCGGTCGCAGATATTACGCCTCGTGGACGACGGATTCGACGGAGCGAGACAGACCGTCACGGTCGAGAGAACGGAGGAAGACCTGACGAAAGAGATGATGGAGGCGCTGCAGGTCTCCGGTGATCCTTCGAAGGGAGTGACCAACGTAGACGTTGTGGAGGAACGCCTCGACGTCGAGCTGTCCAACGGACTGGCCCAGGTCAAGGTCACCGTCCACTGCGAGCGCATCGTCCCTAACCGGATGTCCGCCGGTCAGTCCTACCGGAAGTCGTCGGTGACCGTGACGCGGATGACGGAAGTGGACATGCTGGCGACGCCGGAGAGGCGGCGGATCTACGAGCGCGTCGTGGATCGCTATGGGACACCGGAAGAGGAAACGGCGGCGTCATCCCATAAGACTGCGCTGGTGCCGAGAAACAGACTGAGTTCAGACGATGTCTATGCACTCTACCGAGTCTTCGTCGAAGTGACAGGGGGTCTTTCTATGTCGCTGGCGGAGGATCCAGGCAATCAGGTGATGGCCAATCTGTCCAAGTCGGAGGTCGCTGGATTGGAACTTCTGAGCGGACAGAGCCTTCCTCTCAGTCTCCTTAGACTCGGTCCACTCATTTCGCCAGTCTCCTTGACTCAACCCTGACCCGGCAGCAGCCGAAGTATAAGCACACAGCTATTTGACCCACAGCAGGTCTGCACCGAGGCATTGTCAGGAAAAACTTTAGGGGACGTTTTGAACTGGAACTGGTCGGAAGATGTCACATTTCATCCAGTTATAATTTTGCATTTAGAACAAAATTGTAACAATTCCATTTGGAGTTTGAAACCCCTTAATTACTCTCATAGGTTTGTACCTTCTTCTTGGATCTTCTGGCGGCACCCTCCCCCCTCATGCAGCGTGGAACCAACGAATGTCGGTGCAGATCAAGATGTCTCTCTTTGATAGGCACATTGTAAAGCGCTTCTGACTCAACTTAATGCCAGTCATTAAATTTTCTGAGAGGATCATCGCAAAAATGTCACTTTTCAACCAAGAATGAGCCGAGAATTTTCAGCGACTGGGAAGACCTTTCGAGTCACTGATGTTGGAACGCATAGGCCTACTCTCCAACAAATTATTAGGTTAATAATTATTTAGGCCTATCTCGTGCTCAGAGATCTTTCTACATTCTCTACTCTAGTTGTTCCTCGAGATCTGAGCAACGAATTTCAAAGGTACAAACTAAAGGAAGAAAGCTAACTCGTACAATTTATAAATAATATATTAAATATTTATAATTATAATAAATATATCCACATACATAACGGTTATGCTTCATGTGGCTTGAGCTGGACTAATAAATTGGTAGGCTAGATCTGATCTGATACAATATTTAAATTATCAAGTACGTCAAATCTGATCTGATCCAAGTTTACTCATAATTTAATTTTGTACATCTTTTTCACATATGATTGTTTCTTCAAATGTAATTTTGTTCTGACCCACCACAATCATGCAGATCCGTGCACGACTTCTAGAAAAGCAAATGAATAATTGAATATTGTTCAGAAAAAAGACTTTTTATTATTGCTGTAGACCGCTAAACTAGTTTCCTAGTTTCTTTATATCGGAGTAATAAAATTTTGTCAAGATGTTGTGAGTGTTTCTTCAAAGCCAGATCCCAAGTACAATTAAAGAAATGGCCAATATTGCAATTGTCGAGAGGCAAAGCAAGTGTGCATTCAAAGTTCACTTCGGTTGCTGTAGGTTTCCAGGTGAAAACAGGCTCAACATGATTAAACTTTGTTGTTGAAATTTTGAGACTGAAATCAGCGTCAGAGTGGTTTGCAAATGCGGCCCGGGAAATTTCCTAAACACCCAAAGATTTTTGATGACTCTTTTAGTCATCACCGTACTTTCTGAAATGTTATACGGTACTCTTTGCTCCATTTTTACGTTGATGACCTTTTTCTTTTTAGACATGCATTCGTACCTTACATAATTAAATTGCTTGGGATGACTGGACCAAGCTTCGAATTGGGGCACCCGCCCACCGGGAAATCCCTGGTAGACATGCGGACCAGTCCAAGCTTGACTGAAATGAGATAACGTAGGTACCTAACAAAACAATGAATTTTACAGCATACTCTACAGTCTGTTACGATCGTGCTGCTATTAATGTTTGCGTTTGATGAGAAATTGGTAATCCATATTGCATATGAATACATGAATTAAATATTATTTCTAGACATAATCACATAATTAATTAATTTTGTTCCAAGGCATTATTATCGCCATTATTTGCAGCATCATCGTGTATTTTGTTGTAACAGGGCAAGGAAATGTCTCTGAAGTGATCATAAGGCTGTTTGCTCGGCAATTCCATCAGACAAAGCCAGCAGAAATACGAATTACACTTGGTACATATCATCTTGTTACAGCCACCACTCTTCTGTAACAAAATAAACACAAACATTATAAACACACATTATAGATGAGCATTCTTACAAAACAGAAATAGGTTAGAACTTAAAGACAAACAGAACAATCCAGGATAAACGGGTAGAAACTTCCGGAATACAAGTAGAAGACCAATTAACTCATAAGAGCAACAGCACGAAAGAGCAACGTATCAAAGAGCGACAAATCAAAGAAGTTTTGAAAGGGTGATGGAAATATTGAAGATTCAAAAGAGTGACATACTGAAACAGCAACATAAGAAAAGAGTTACAAATTATTGGTTATATCTCAGTCCTGCAACAAGTAACAGATTAGAGCTATCGGCACATTGCTTATTAAGGAGTAAAGTGAATGTGTTAATCCCTTACATAGTGTAAAGCAATTTTGTTCAAAGAGTTTGTAGGTGGTATTTATTTAGAATTTCGCTATGAACATATAAGAACTAAATTACACCTAGATGCATAACAGCACACAAACTAACAGGCATGTGTGTATGCACTTTTAACAAACCTCAACAGGCACAAAACAGTGAGGACATCTCTTGCTGTTTTTGTCCACCCACTGCTCGGAACGGTAATTAGCCACCAGTCTCTTCACTTTTGTTGGGCCATGCTTCAGCTCCAGCTCCCGCTTTTCCTCTTCATTGCCTTTCAAATAAGCTTCACAGATATTATCTGAAGAGCCTAAAGCTACAAAACAGTAGATATAATATTATACAACAATTGAAATACAGACATGCAACGCACATCTACATCAACAACTCATAAGTTTCAAATCATACTTTGAATATTTGATTTTCATGATTTGTAAATTTAGTATAGCCTCACTAAAAAGAATTGATATACTGCAGGCATGCGATACTTTAAATAAATAACACACGTCTTTTTAATTTTTTCACTTCTAACTCAAAAGAGTTCATCACAGATCTTCAATCACATGACCAAAATTTAAAACTGTACAATTTAAATTAAAATGACATCGTCAGCAGAATTATCATTACCGGCAATCAGTTATTTGAAACTCACATAAACTTAACTAGGGACTATAAGCACAGCAAGCACACTACTGTTCACACATGCTGCAATGTAATTGGTCTCTCCAAGTAACTCGTTCAGAGAATTTACATAGCACTATTTAAAGGAAAACCGCTCAATGGCACTTTCTGTGTTGCCTATATTATGAGGTTATGTGTCGTTATGAATGAGAAATGCAATAATTAGCAACATACTGCACTGTAAGCTGGAAATAGTAACATTAATAGCTCTGGTACATACTAGGGTGACCATTTCTTGACGGCTAAAAACCGGAACACTTTCGGACCTTTTTGATTAAATATTTTAAGTATGTTTCGCTTATTCGATTGTAGGCCTATGCTATAGCAGGCCTACGTAGCATATCAGTAAAGATTATGAACTTCTTATATAGCCGAACCATTCGCGTGTAAGTGCAAGAAATTTGTTGAAATTGTTTTTAAATACAATATTAGGTGACACACGGTATTCTAGCGTCGCTTTATTTTGTAGTCTATGGACATATCGTTAATTTATCTTGAGAGTCCATTCACAGCTGATTGGCATCCATGGATGCCACATCTTTATTTCTTGTAGTCTTGCTTCAAAATTTTGGACACCAAGACGCCAGGTCGCACACTAACAGAATCGCTGATTGAGACACGAAAATCAATGATTAATGACTTAAAGTAGGTCATCAGTTTTTATTGGGCTGAAATGAGAAAACCGGGACGTATGGTCACCCTAGTACATACAAACAGAATTTTTGATGGATACACAATGAATAAGTAACTAAACATTTTCACACCACATAGAAGTATAATACAGATCCTTTACCACTGCTAATTCCAATTTGTTCCAGAAGTTTCTCCAGTAGCTTTTTACCATACTTCTTCTCCAGCTCCAGTTTTTCCTGCTCAGAACCATTCAGATACGCTAGATGAATCATCCATGCAACATCTACAGATACACAATCAGAGATACTGACATAATTATGACGATATATGCAGAAGTACAATGCATATATCAAGGCATTCTGAAATTCATGGCCCATGAACTACATTTTACCCGCAATCTGATATTTTGCCTGTGACACAAGAAGTCTCATCTTTTCATATAAAATATTACTGTTTGGGTATCTTAATACTCTATCGATAAACGGCATTTGTTTTGCAGACACTTTATTACACACTTGTCATTTCAGTGCTGACTGCTGGGTGCTAAATAAGTTAAATATTATATGCACGTATTCAGATGCGCAAAAGATTCAGTGAAATCAAAAGCAAAATTAAGTATATGAGAAAGATGGTTAACTGAAGTCATTGCTTGGAAAGCAGCGTCAATCTTTTACTTCCATAGATAAAGTTACAAAGCTTTGAAAAGAGTATATCATGCATCAAGGGAATTTACTACATTTATATAGCAACTTTTCAAGATAGACATATCCGAAGAGTTCCCAATCTCAAAAAGGTAAACCGGATTGAACAAATGGCTGATGAAACAACAGAAGATACCGGCTAATGAGCTGATGCCATTGCCTGCTACGCAACCAATTACAGAAGTTGGAGCGACAACCGACAAGCTGCTGTGCTACTCCGTGGGGAGGAACAAACACGACCTTATGAGATGACACAGGGCTTGCAAGGCACTTATTCATAAACATTAAGATCTTGAGCAACTGTGTATTTGTACTGGCAAACAATGCAATACAGTATCAAAGATTCATAATGTATAAACAAATCGTTTACAACAGTTTATTAATATATTTCTTGTTTGCAGAAAGGATGGGCCTTATTTCATTGTATTACGGACAATGTCGTGTGATAATTCTCTCGTACGTTTGGCATGTTATATTATTAATTCCAGACAAACAAACTTTACAATCTTACACAGTGCATCCCCGTTATATTATGACTGTTATAATAAGAGTTCTGTACCAGCTGTAAGTCCAATATCCTCCACAAGTTTCCTCAACTCTCCAAGACCATACTTCTTCTCAAGCTCCTGTCGTTCTTGTTCACTACCATTCATGTAAGCTTCATGAATTTTTCGTAGATCATCTAAATAGATAACAGCAATTGACACAGTTAAACAGCAATAGATATAGATAGATTATATATGATTAGATAATTCAATTGCATATCAACAATTAGTTGGGACAGAACTCTTATTTACCTGTAGAAGTCTCTGACAAAGATGTATCATTTTGCTATTCAATTAACTTTATTTGTTAATGAACTAAAACATCATTTAGGTTAGCATAAGGCACCAATTAGTTTAGTCTAATATATCATTGTTCAGATTCTGATTACAATTTCTAGTACAACAAACCTCATTACCATGCATTACATTATAACCAAGGTTCATCAAATGTAAATTGTAATACCAAATTTATATCGTGCTTTTCAACAAAGATTCATCAGGAGAGTTTCCAATCTTAGAACAGGTCAATTGGATGAAACAAGCTCTCTTTCCAATTTTCTCGTCCCTGGATGCGAGGAACGAGATATCTTGTCCCTCAGAGTCCAATATTGACAGCGGCTATAGGCTTATTAACCTGGCAAACAATGCTGCATTAGATCCTGGCTTCTC
>JAQFXW010001719.1:0-14317 GCA_034693945.1 Dendrobaena attemsi
GGAGTAAAACTAAAGTAGGCCTAGGTCCTCTAATCGATGCAATAATAATAGCAAAGATAGTAGAGTCGTGGACTACGACTCTACTATCTTTGATAATAGTACAAATTAATTTTATATAAAAACAAACCAAAATATATTTTACGAAAATGACAATAAAACTGTGTCGATACCAATCATACCGTGATCACCGTGTGTTAATTCATTTCATTGTTGCTAATTCGCGTTTTCTTTGGCGTTTTTGCAACCACGACTAGTATTATTTCTTCATTTTATTTTCGGCCTATTATAGGCCTAAAATATATAGGCCTATATATAATATTTTATCTTCTAAACAATAAAAATTTAAACAATAAAATTTAAACAATAAAGTAAAAATAAACAATAAAATAAAATTTAAACAATAAAATATTTTATCTTCTAAACAATAAAAATTTCTAAACAATTTCAAATTTGAAATACATTATGAAAAATTAAAAACGACAGCGTCAGCTACATAATAATTCATTATTTTATAATTTTATTATGTTATAACAACTAAGTTAATAATAAAAGCTGGGACTATTATTACGGATTTAATAATAGATAAAAGCAAATAAAACAAAATAAAATGATGACGTTAAACAATTCAATTCCTTAAAAGTTAAAAGTATTGGAGACAACCTAATTGAGGGACATCAGACAAAAAATGAAGTTAAGCAAAATAATAATTAATAGACAGTAACAAGCAAAATAATAATAACAGATAGTAGAAACAATTTAACAAATAGTAGGCCTACAAAATGTGCCTACAGATAAGTAGGCCTGGCGCAACTGCGCCATAGTTAATCTGGTACTGGCCCCAGCCTTGCAAGAGATTTGATCGAATTCGAAACTAGAGGAACACTCGACGCAGACGATATGAAATAATTGCTAGCAGGCGGCGATAAAGGAAGATAACAAGGATGGGAAATGTAGGCCCTATACAATGCGGAAGTGACAGCAAATGTTACGCAAATACCAATCACCACTGTTTGCATAAAGTTGGAAATGTGGAGAGCCAGAAAACCAAACATTATCGACCTAAGTCACTGACGAAACGTAAACAGTCCATGAGCAAGGGGCCTACCACACCGAACAGTGTGCAAAGAGCAGAACTACAGCTTCCGTTGATATTTGCCATAGCTGCAGCTTTATACTGTACAATGAGCAGATAACCTAAAAATTAAAAAAATCACAAGTCCCATTTAAAGCAGATTCTTTATTAATGTAATGATGTAAGAATAACGATAAACTAATAACAATAAGAGCTGGTTTAATTTGTAAATGGTAGCTATAATATTATTCCCCCAAAACATAGAGATGCACTCAGAGAAAACCGGAGAGACACAAAGACAGACAAACAAGTAGTCATACATGTAAACAGAATTTATTACCAATTCAGTCAATTGAATTCCGAAGACTTTCCTACTTCTTAGAATGTCTCCGATCTTGAATACAGAAAAGTTGTTTGCTTATTATTGCATTTATCATCTGAAAGACTAGCTTTCAAAGATTTACTTGTAGGCCTATACTGGACACTAATAATAAATATATCACAAAGAAGAACACAATAAAGATAAGTTTCCAACTCAACAGAAATGAAATACTTGTAGATTATGCAGCAACTTTTGATTTGATGCTTAGTACTAAGATCCTTGGCAACTTCTGACTCAATTTGTGGACACTAACTGATCAACTGTTGGTGTCTCGATGCTGTACAAGATAGGGCTAAGGTTGTTCAGACCGGAAAACTTTGCCAATACCAATAGGCCTACTTCCAAATAAATACCATTGGCATTGGTATATTATTAACAAGTATTAACAATATCAATACTCGAGAAAATAACTAAGAAAAGTAAAACTTACGATAAGTAAGTTTATGTTTATTGTGAAATTACGTGCGCACAATGTCAAGCCGTAATACATCAATCGATTGTAAGGAATTTTTTTGTAAAGTTATTCAATCACAGAGCTCTGACATAGAATCGGCCTACCATGTTCAATACCAACTAACTTCGCAAAACATTTTGAAGTGTAAATGCACTCAAATTAACCTACACACTTTCGGTTACAAAAGGACGTGCTTGTCAATCTGTCTGGTCCCTTTTGATCTAGACATGAAACCTTTTTTGCCAAGTACCTATGAATATTGAATACAGTGACTTCCTCAACTCTGCATTTTGGGTGCTCAAGAAATCTTGAGATGACAATCATGACATACTATGCAGTCAATTCCTTATATGGAAATGTTAATATCTGTTGAAAATTTACGTTAACAGTAAAATCAAATGGCCTGAAAAAGGCAATTCTCAAAGCATAACGATTATTTCTCAATTATTTTATTAATCGCATGAGAAATCACATAGGCTTATAGCAGAAAAAAGTATTATTAACGAGTATCGGTGATTTACAAGCTAAAAGGTATCGACGATAAGCATGTGATACCAACAAATAAAAAACAGCGATACTCATTGCAATACCGTATCGCAACGTTAACAACCCTGGTACAAGCATTCTCTTATTTCAGTAACAGCCAAGCAGAAAAAATGATTTTATATGAACTTAATTAACATCAAATTTTAAGAACTTGAAAACCAACTAGAACATTCATAAGTAATGCCAATTATTCATGCATAGTCGTTGAAACTGCAAAATAAAAAGACAAGTGAAAGTACAGTTTGAGATTTAGCACGTAAAACTGGTGACGATAACTTAACACAGATATACAAATGTAAGTAAACTGTAAGCAAGCAAATACTATGTAATTCAAATGACAGACGTTGGCTTTCTTTACAAACTACAGAGCACCTCTAGTGAACTCACAAAGTTCACCTAATTTAGAATCAAAACTTCAGAACAAATTCTATGACATTAATTTACTTTCTCAAACTGTCTAAACATTCAATCAACAGCAGTAATTTTGGGCACAAGGGTAGATGCTTCTCTGAAAAGGTTCTGGGTTTAGAGATAGCCAAACGCAGAACTTAAAGCAAATTAAAACAAAATAACTTAACTAACATGCATGCAGACGACGGTTAAACTTTCTCCAAGTTTAGGTTGCGGGAATACGATGGAACTGGAGGGAGGGTTAATCTACATCAGTTCTGACGCAGAGGTTGATTAACCTGTCTTGAAAGGTTCATCAATAAATAGCAATTGTCCACAGCTGTATGACCAGTCTTAATCAAGGAATTTGAAGTACCATAATTTGACTCGACTCAAAAATCCACCGCCATTCCGCCTTACATTTACTAACTCTACAGTGGTGATGCTTGAGGACAATCTTTCGACTTCCATAATTCATATACAGTACTGCACACTGCGGTTGCACAAAATGACAGGCACATGGGAGGGGCCACATTTCTGAAGACAATCAAAGCTAGAAGACCTTGATTTTTGCATTTCACATGATGCTGATGTGATAGCAGGTAGGCAGGACCACTTAAGGGCACCTAGCATCTTTATTTCCAGTCCCCTAATGAGCTACACTAGATCAGACGACCAAGGAACACATGGACTCGGACGGTGCAAGTTTCAGTCACCCACAGCCTGAAAAGGTTTCTAGGACTGGGGCCATGGCAGAGTCGAGTATCAAAACGCCAACACTCCAGGAAGAGGAACACCATGGATGATAGTAACAGACAAGCAGCTACATAAATTCAGTTCTGGCCTGCAATGACATGGCAGTTGACAATCTTACATGAGGGACAACCTAATACAACGTAGTGCAACAAAATAAACTGTCATTCAGACAACCATTTGCTTACAAACAGGGTAATCATAAATCAGCTCACAATTTAGATGGTGGTCAAACAGTGTAGCTGCACAGAACTTGCTTCAGGGTCCATCCCTGGCATGTTGGGCAGCTGAACTGCTCATGATCTTACAGAGCAATGGATGATCGCTAAATATTGGCAAATGTAGTAAATAAAGCCCTGGTACAAAGAGTTGCAGGTATGTCATGACGAAAGCATATCAATAACGGCTCGTTTAAAGTTCTCCTTACTTGTAATATTATTACATCAGTGTCTCGCAAACTCTGTTGACTCCGGGAATACTCAGCAGAGCAAATCTTTATCGAGTCGACTAATTAAAATGTAATTAAAATTGCAAAACCAACATCAATAATTTCAGTTTGTAATGGGGTCTACTTTAAGCTTGTCAATCGCTTTATCCCAGTAATAACGAAACGAAATTCAGATTTATAATTGACTAATCATCACTAATGCCATGAATGTTTACAAGAGCATGTTAACTCAAGATGCAATTAGGATAGAAAATCCAACTTTGCACAGATATGAAGATCCAAATGGCAAGAAAAAAACTTGATTGCCTTCGTGCTCAAGATTCTATACTGGCTTAGTATTGAGATCCAAAAATGCTGACAACTCTTGTTCAACAAATCGTAATCTGAAACTTTTAAAGCACCACTGGAAAGACAAGCGCAGGGCACCAGATAATTCACGAGACCTGTCTCGAACCAGAGGGGTTATCCAAAGTCTAGTCCGTCACTGTCCAACTCCAATTTCCAGAGGGTCTTAGTAGGCAGAGTAGCTGTTCAGGCAGGTGTTGTCAAGAAGGTAATTGGGAGAGTGGAGGATCAGAGAAGTCGGGATATGAGTTCTTGATTAAAGGAAACCGAATCACATGATTGTGAATGGTTCGTACTAATGACAAGGTGTGGAGTGGGATATTGATAGATTGGAGAACTTGAAGCGATTAGAGACCGATGGTTGAGAAAGGCTGAGATAGGAAGATGATAGGATCTCTGTGAAGTGTGAATCAGATCGACGAGACTCTCTGAAGTAACGATGTCGAGAGATGGGGTGAACATATAAATAACATAGACTAAACTAATTTCACTTTTGATCAGATGACATCAAATGACTGTGAATGGGAAACTATTCTCAAAAACAAAAACATTTAAAAACAAAATTGTATTCATGAAACAATTTCTTATAAAGTCAATTTAAGAAACAAGTGAATTTTAGGATTCTCTTGTGGCACACCTGAAATCTCTCATGGCACACTGGTGTGCCACATCACACAGTTTGCGATACACTGTATTACATCACCCAAAATGAAATTACAGCACAGGCAGTTAAAAGCAAAATTAAAACTAATAGTGAAGGCCTACAAAAAATAAAATGCTAGACCTTGAAGAGATCCATTTTACCTTTTCATTCAAATTCTAGCACACCACTTAAAATATAACCACAATCATTTCCTTTAATTGTTGTCTGCTTGCTTATTATTACCGATTAATACTGATGTTCATTACATTGTTAATAAAAACACTATATGACAAAGTTTATATGACAGCAGTCCGAGTCCCATCCAGATAATCAGATAGTGCGATTTTCTCTACACAGAATGTCCAAAGCAAAGATTTAGATACTTAAGACTGTGTTACTTTTGAGCAAACTCTTTGGAAAATTCAACTAACAACATTTACTTCTAGATTGAATATCGATTCTGAAATTTTGCCTAATGAAAGTGTGAGACAAAGTCTGATTGTCCACATCTACCATAAGTAGTAAAATATGAGGCACAGGCGTACACTACTAGCCAAAGACTTATACAGATGATTCTGAATAATTTCATTAATATCTATGATGAGAAACTTGCTACTTATCAACATTGAATATAAATACTAATATATGCATCAGAAATATATCCTGCGAAACAGAATTTACGACAAGTTGCTTAAAAACAAAATGACAAACAGTATTCTCTAAACAAGCAAATCTGTGACCATGCAGCCGAAACGAATCAGTTGCGCTCAAACGATGCAGTGCAACGCTACAGAGCCACAGTTTTAAAAATAACTGCGGAAAAATGCATTCTGGAATATGACTGTACAGCAGATGCTTTGTGGTGTCATCAGGCGCAAGCAGAGCAAGCCGTCAAGTGACAACTAATAAAAAAGTTCCCATCAGAAGCATCTCACAACCATTAATCTGTACACTCCTCTGCTGACTACCAAAGAAAAGACTTTGGAAATAATCACATGGTTTAGTTAATGCTACTAATTCTACAAATGACTACGCTTCATCTAATGAAAAGAATGGGCATCACCATGAAGATTGAATGTCCTCTAACTAGCTCAAACACTTCACTCTAAATCCTTACAAATGTCCAGGCCTTTGAATAAAATTCAAACCCACAAGAACCATTTCCTGTTACCTATAACACACAATAGGAGACAACGGTGCTGATGATCATAACTGCCTTCTACATATCACTTTAGCCAAAATTGGGTAATTTTGGCAATGCTACAAAATCACGATTTTTGGGTAATTGAGTTGTGCAGAGGAATTTGCAGAAAAGTCACCAAAATTCCGATCTAAAGGTTGATCACCGATTGCAAAAAAGTAGAAATTTGCCAATTTTCAACTATGAAATTGTATATGTATGTTAAATTTTTTACTTTTTCAGTCAACCGTGGCAGACAATAATCTAGACAATAACAATCTTCTACTAATATCCACAAGAACTCACTCACTGCCTTTGACAAGTTCTCTTTGCTTGCCACACGATTCTATACGATAAAGATGTTCATACTAACGAATAGATTCTACAGAAATGGCCACCAAGCCAATCCTCTCATGACAATTTAATTATCACTTGTATGTACAAGCAGTTAACTACTGCAGCCATGTTAGCCGCAGCTTCACACATGAAACATTTAACACATGGTTCCACAGTTGTCAACAATGATGTCATCAGCACACTTGTGATTTTCTGTGGGTGATAGATAGTGTTTTAACCATTGAAGACAATGGCTCATAAGCATTAAGCATAAAATTACTTTCCTATAATATTACTGAAGAATGATAGTGCAGACTGTGCAGTGATTAGGCTTAGACAATGTGACACAGACACCGGTTAATAAAATTCAAAGCCTCTGATTTGTCTTGAGTTTCAATTTGCTTCTTAAACCTATGTATGCAAGGTCTTATTCATCCTGAAATCACAGTCTCATTGCAGCGATCAATGATCTGGACATAGAACACTAGGCATAGCACGCTAATTGCACACTGATTATGTTCCTGCATCAACAGTAGTTCTCAAAGGCACAAACGTGTGACATTGTTCGAGCCAATCCATCACTAAGACTGTCGCATCATTACTTGCTCAACCACAGTATTCAATTAATATTATACCAAAAGCCAATATGAGACAATAAAAGGATAATGAAACTGTAAGTCTTGCAGTCAGAATTTATGTTTTTCCCATGGTTAAACTTCCTTATAGCTAAACCAATAGACACAAGAGAACTAAGATTCCTGACACAAATAATGGGAAGTTCTTTCATTATAATTTCCTCTTATTTTAATACGGTTTCTCAACAAATGTCCAAAATCCAAATGTAAAAACACAAATCCTGTCAAATCAAAATGAAGTCCGATTAAGTGTAACTAACATCAGATTGAGCAAACCAATCAAATTCAAATAAGGCCAAAAACCTAATGCTCGACTGATGCCTCTATTGTGGCAAAACAGAACAGCAGGTGACTTCATTCTAAACACTTATTACAAAAGATACTCAACCTATCAGAAAGCAGAGTACTTGCACCCATCAAGTCACAATTCGCCACATTAAATAATCCTATTAGAGAAATATCTTGTCTTCTGATGATTAACTGTAACCACTATAAATAAAAGTGTGTACTGACTAAAGGTAAGAGAATCCATCATCACCATTTGCATTCAATTTTAAAACTGACTGCAATAAAAACGTTGAAATTATTCTTTTCTGGAGTTTTATTATGAATCTTGTTTATTTAAAAAATCAGCCAATGTCTATCATTTTATTAGACTTGGTCTAATCTGACAAGTTGGCTTAATTCAACCTTAGACAAATGTGTAAAAATAATTGTGCTCTCCACAAAATCTTTTTGTATCTTATTGTGTTCATTTAGTAGTTGAATGATCCAAATCAAATTTATTTAAACCTTTGAGACAGGTGCAAAATTGATAACAGATTATTTGCCAAACATGTTAGGTGTACTTACTAATACTATAGGGGTTGATTGAAAATTATTAAACCTGAATGAATTCTAAGCAAATAAAAAATTCATAAGTTCATTAATTAATTAACCATTACTGAAAGTGACAAATGAGCTTACATACTCTCACCGGATATTTAAATACTTGTGATATAGCACTGGAAATATTATACCTAAATATCGGCAAGCCGCAATATGTTTCACTTAAATATGTTTCATTTAGGACTGCAATGTCAACAAAGACAAAAATGTGCATACAATAAAAATTGGCAAATCAGAGGATGATAAAGAATCAATTTTGAAGGATCTAAACACATTTAGGGCTGTAGGACCAACAACACCATAATTAGCAATTTAGAATTTATACAAACGAGTTCAGAACTCTTCAGATTATAATAAAAGTAACAAATTTAGTGTTTTAAAGTGGATCTTTGTATAGACCACCCAGTATTTTACACCACTCCAATAAAACATATGAGTGAAAGGGTTAGCCCGCGCGCATCACTACGAAAGATTCATCGGCGTTTAATAAATTTGTGCAGTTTTGCAACGAGAATCGAAGGCTTAGATCGTTGCTGAACCCAATCAACAGACTGATCGTCTCCTGCCATTATTATAATTATTATTGCTAATGACTGGTTAGGAATCAGTGCTTCCAAGAGCTAAGCTCAGATGCAAACAACGGTTTTGCCTGAAGCAATCATTGATTACTGCCTTGAGCATTACAACATTGGTGCCATTGAATTCATTGGATTAAGTACATCTACATTCTTACTTTTCCACGCCTGAGATTCGCAGAAGGCAGAGATTCGTACAGCATTGAGAGATATCTGCAATTTCGTATCTTCACACTAATCCCAGCCAACAATCTAACTGCAAGTCTGTGAGAATTTACAATTACACGGTCTTTATAGCAAAACCTAACATAACCTACAACTGCAGTCAAATGTAATCAACTATTACATACAACTGATACAAAAGTAGTTGATACAAAGTAATTATCATTCCTGTCACAGTGAATTCAATGGAATGTATTGAATACATACACGGTAATGTGAAATTACATTCATATGCACAAAACGGTATCGTCGTAATATCTAGATATCAATGTTTAGGTGTGCGCTGTACAGATCAGTGTCCTGATATCAGATGTCTCAGCACAGATGCAATCCAATCAGCAGAAATGAGACAGTCACTTTCTAGACGTAGAGAAACCAAAGAGTCCAGTCGAAGTCCAACTGTTTTGATCACCTGCTAGATTCAATGTTTCATAACAACCCTTACGAAAGACACTAGAATGACTAGTGGCACACACACAATCATTTGCAGATAACACGCACTAACATAACACGCAAGTGATGACAAGTATGAAAGACGTTGCTGTCAGCCATCGCTTCATACAAAACAACGCTTTGATTGCCAATGAATTTCTGTAAGTCTCTTGAAAAGCTAACTTAACAGAAGAAATAATATTAAAAAACAATCGACAGAATAAACCATTTGGAAAAGGAATGACCTAACGTCATGTGCCAAAATGGTGAGCGACTCGCGTGGATTCAGTTCCGAAGAGGAAGGAACTAAGAGGTTGTGTGTTCATACAAATAACTGCTGCGAATGGAGCTTCAGTTCTTCTCCAATTCCACCACGTTTCAGGAGGTAGCGTCGATTTCTCCAGGTGAGAACACGGCTGCAATGAGCCCGAATCATGAGCGAGATGGAAGTCAGTTCACGGAAGAGCCAACCGGTCACATATTCAAACTTCGAGAAGGGAACTGGACCATCCTGTTAAAAGCAGAAGACAAAGGGTCACTTGAAAGCGAAGGAATGTGTTGGCATCTGCTAAACAGCATTATAGAATCTATCGCATCTCAACCGTTTACATTGGGACTACAGTTGAACTGGTGACTTCTAGAGAAAGACACTCTGCTCCTTCCTCATATTTAGGTAGACATCTAGGCCAACTGGGATTTATTAGAATTACCATAACCCAAAATCAGTTTCTGTTTGCTAGTGATTGTCTAAGTGAGGCAGACTAAGACTTTGATGCATAATCTCTGTTTCAAACAGATCTCAAATTGTATCATCACAAGGCATAGTTCTTGAATTTTAGGATCAGTTAACTACAGCATACGAACAACAACAGCTCTTGACCAATCAGAAAAGTCCTTCTTTCATACGACTATAGTTGGACTCTGTTCATATTTCCAGAATGCCTACTTGTTCTACTGCTAGAAGATTTCTGGTTGATGTTGTTCATTCTGAAGAAGACCAAAAGCACTCACCTGCAGGACCAGCAACAGAATGTAGTCAAGGAGAAACCAGAGCAAGGCATGTACAAAGAAGAAGGCAAGTCCACTCCAATCAAACAGTGAGCTGACCGCCCATGAGCCAGCCACACCCATCAGCAGACACTCGGACGCTGGCTCAAGAATGGCAGTGATTGGAATCAGAGATGTCCGCAGTTTAATCCATCTGAAACAAGACAATATAAAAATCATCAGAGACGATATAAAAATCATCAGAAGTGATAAGAAATGCAGTTAAAGAGACACGAGCAAACGCTTCTTTTAACAAAACTGGTGAATTCAGAAATTAATTCTATCAGACTTAAGGATATTTAGTCATGCCAGCTCAGGTCTTAAAATGCAAAGCAGAACTAGTCAGCAATCATGTACAATGTACAATAGGCTGACACAATAACACTAGCACATGTGACTCTAACCATACTAATCTGAATAGCATAATCAGACACTACTGAAAGATCTATCAGACATCTCAGATTAAGTTCAAGTTAAACAGTCCCCTGATCTCACTTGCCAGATGCGCCAAGTCTGTCCCAGAATGTCCATACATTAGCTTAGACAAGTAAAATGAGAGCTATACAATGAGGAGTCTTAGGAGTGAGGCATAAGACCAGCTACATGGAGTATAGCTATCCATTTTGCTGCATTGGCTGATATGATGGGCCAATATCTGGAGGTCCTCAGAAACTTTGGGAAAACTACAAGTCCCAGTGGCAATGAGAGAGAGGGGCCTGACTTTGATCCAAAAGTGCACCCTGACCGCGTCTGTTCTTGCTCTCGAATTCTTTCTGCTCAGCTAAACTCCCAATGGAACTGATCACACAGATAACGGATTGCTCTTTCTTAACAGAGAAGTGAAAATGTTTCAGCCATACCCACAGAGACTGTACAAGGTTCGCAACCGTCAAAACTTATAACACGTACCGAATCATTCTTGCTTGGAAATTGGAAACGGAATAGGTGCCTGCGTTCTGCAGAGCTGGGTTGGAGCTAATTCGAAGCCGCCAGCCTCTGTAACATGATTAAACAACCATTTTGTACCAAAAAGACAAAGAAATAGCACTTACTGATTTACATTATGAAACTGATAAAAATGACAGTATTTTGCAAATGACATTCCAACCAAATCAAGGGTTTAACCCTTTAATGCCGAGAGTGCAGTAAAATGCATGGGCTTTCCTACTCCTCTCAGCATTAAAGGGTTAAGGTAACAAGTGAACATTGGAGTCTTTCGTTTGAGTACGGACTCTTAAGCACGCAATAAGAATCCTACAAGACTATGCCCAGCCGTACAGAATGGTTGTCAAAAGGTACAGCCATCAATCTGGTTAGGACACTACTACAACTTAGAGGCACTGATATGATAATGACAATGATGCTCCCAATTCAAAATGAAGATGTCTTTCTCCACTTAGACAGAGATGTCGTCAACTGAAACCACTGAATTCGTATTGACCAGCAGTTTCAGTGGAACAGTCACAACACTGATACAAACTAAGCACAGAGTGACAAATGACATTGATCTGATCAGCCTAACCCACATCAAATGATTCACTCAGCACTTCATTTATAACATCAAACACATGTGGTTCTGAATCTCTCCAGAAATTGTCACTCTTGAGGGACCTTGAACAAGTCTATGACACACAGTTGAAAAGATTCAGGTCTTGTCTTTAAACAATAGTGCTAAATTAATACTGAGTTGTATCAGAGCAAGAGCTTGGATGATTTGATACAGATGACTGAAACTGAAAGTGCACATGTTGCGGGTTGTTTAACAAGTTTCCGATTAACTGGTTCAGCAGGATTTAAATTCTATTCTAAAACACATCATTTAACTTTAAATTTGACTCTGCTTATTCCTATATATATAAAATATGCTTCTTATAAACACTTATCCATAGAAAGACAGCAGAGATAAATCAACAAATGAGAAATGGTGAAATTGGAACAATGGATAAAAAGAATAATGAATGAATCATGTGAATAGGTCGACGAAAGGATGAGCTGACAGCAAACAATATACATTAATATAATATATTAAATTTATATATCAATATAATAATATATATAAACACAAAGAAAACATACTTAAGTACAGAGAAAAAATCATCAATTTATACGAGTTGAAAGCTTCTGATTAAAAGTAACTTCCTTCTAGTACTAGCCTTTACCTGTCAACAAACGTTTTGGCAAGATGATAGTCTTCTGCCAAGTAACAGCCGAGAGACTTTAGGCTTCCAGCCTGCTCAAGAACGTCTTTACGGAAGAGGCAGGACATCCCAGTTACACAGTTTATGCCCAACAGATCTGATATGAGATAGATCTTGGCATGTTGAGATCCAAAGTACACCTGTATATGCAGCATACCCAACAACCTTAATAACACTATATATCAATATATCATTATTATAATTTGCTATATTAAAAAACATGCCTTAATGATGTCTACCACAATTAGGAATCTTTAAAAAGTAAACCCAGATATGCTATTCAAGTGTCCAACTCAGCTTCAGGCAAAGACTCATACAAACACTGAAATCAAAGAAGCCAATCAAGGTAATTATTTACAAGTCAGTAATGCTGTGCTTAAACTTCTAAAGCAAGAGCAAAAGGCACTGTACATCTATGGCTAACTGAGCATTGAGGACCCATTTGGCCCCTGAAAGCTGAATCAGTTAAACCAACTTAGAGAAAATGAAACTTATCTGAAGGCAGAACATATTGGTCCAACCTTTTCAAGTACGCCGCTGAATCCTTCTCTATCACTAACAAATGGAATCTGATGAACTAGGCCGACTGACTCTGTTAAAGAAAGGACCATGTCCATAAGCGTGTCTTCCTTCACTGTAACAGAAAAACGCTGTTCAATTGATGCTTTGGCCCAACAACTGGCACCAAACAACTACTCCAGCATGAAACATGACTAGAATGCACTTAATTATATCAGAGTAACATATTTAACAAAAGGTCACCAGTGAACCAATCAATGATTTGGAGCAGTGTTATTTTAGTTCAGAAAATCATTTCTATTTTAGTTTTTATTTAGTTCAGCAAAAATCATTTCAGTTTAGTTTTAGTTTTGAAAATCATTTTAGTTTCAGTTTTTATTTAATTCATTGAAAATCATTTCAATTTAGTTATAGTTTTAGTTTTGAAAAAATCATTTTTGTTCTGGTTTTATTTCTATGCAAGTAAATAAGCATGAACTAATGAAACAACTGTATTCAGTGACTCATTGTAATCTTAGTCAATCAGTCCCATTCACACTTATTCTGATGAAATGTTCTTGTTTAGCTTAAGAAAGGTTTGCATTTCCAAAGATTTTGACATCCTGTTGCATCTGCCTGCATGCTGTCAAATACTTAATAATTAATTACTTACTGTGGGCTGGGGCACTGTCCTGATGCAGAACAAAACAGCCTGCTGGGGATAGATTTTTGATAAGAGGTAGATGTTGTGACAGCAGAATGTTGCAATAACAGGCTCTGGTTTTATTACTCCAGGATCAATGAAGACCAAATGGCAGCAACTAAGAGTCTATAATTACTCCTAAACTTAAATTTCGGGAGATGAAATTGAAAGACTTATATCAAATTTATGCTGGAATCAAATGATATATGTTGGAACCATAATGTTGGTTCAATTCCCTAAATATCTGGAAAATTGTTAGTATGCTTTATTATCAGGCATTAGAGATATATGAAAACAGTTCAAGGGCTTATTTTGATTGAACCATGGTGTATTTGTGACTTTCAACTAATTTGATCAAGAAAGTGTTGCACGAAAGCGACAGAAATTCTGGGAAAAGGTACATAATGTTAAGCTAAGGTTAAGTTTACTTCAATGATTAACTTAGGAAATTTATATCATGCCCTTTCAAGGGCCTACTCAGAGGTGCTTCCAGTCTAGCCATGGCTAAACACCAGAAACTCAAGCAACCAATCAGAAACTGGCGTGTTGTTGTCGGGCAATAAATGAAGG
>JAQFXW010001720.1:0-14317 GCA_034693945.1 Dendrobaena attemsi
GTCCATCGTCTCGCGGCTCGTCCAACCAAACAGCTTCGCTCAAGTCACAGGTGATTCTTCTGCTGCTGCACCTGCCCTGCACAAACACTGCACATCTGGACGGTAATTTATATAGCGCCACTCACCAACCAACTCTTTCCATCTATCTCTGCCATTCCTTCTGTAGAGCTTACCGATTCTAACATCGGTATCGGGCCGATTATTAAGGTAATCGGTATCGGTAGCCGTAATCTGTTCCGATTAGTGTGGTCCAGCACTACATGTCAAAAAATAAATGTTATAATAATAATGCTGCTTCACAAGAGGCTGCCCTTGTTCCATATGGTTGTAGGCACCTGAATGTAAAATTTTAACTGAATTGGAACGTGTTTAGAGGTAGCAACCAAATAGCACTTTATAAATTTATCGGTGTTTTTCGAATTATAAAGGATTTCCACTTTATTCATGCACTTTGGGTAATAATTATTCAGTTATTGCAACACAAGACCAGATCACAATTCAAAGAATCTCCCATTGACTCTGCTGGCAAATATTGCACTCAAGAAGTGGAGACTTCTGGCAGGTGCTATTCCTAGCAACAGGGCCGTTCTCAACCCTACAGACATCGGTAAACAGACATGAATATTCATGAGCTAAATAGAACCACTGTGTCTGACTGATTTGTGCGATCTTCGGTCATATGGTCATATGATAGAATTGATTCTCTCTCGATTGGTTGATGTTTACTTGACCGACTTCTCTTGTCTTTCTATCCAGTAACTCATCCTACATCGTTATCATCATCGTCTGCTGCTTCGGCTGCTGGGAGTTCCGCATCTGCGGCCATCGGCATGGCGACGAGTCCTAACATAAAGGATGTGACGGAGAACGTTCGCAAGTGCAAGAACTTCCTATCGACACTGATAAAGTTGGCGTCAAATCAGCCGGAGGAGACTGTCAGCAATGTCAGGAACCTCATCCAAGGCCTTATCGTAAGCGTCTTGTTCGTTCTGGTGGGGTCTTGTCATTCATCTAGGAAGTCATCCTATTGTCTGTGTTATTATTGGTAAACCATTGTTTGTAATATCCATCCTATTGTCTGTGTTGTTATTGGGAAACCATTGTTTGTAATATCCATCCTATTGTCTGTGTTATTATTGGGAAACCATTGTTTTAATATCCATCCTATTGTCTGTGTTATTATTGGGGAACCATTGTTTGTATTTATCATATTGTCTTTGTTATTAATGTGAAACTATTGTTAGTATTCATCATGTTGTTGTTCTGTTTCGTGGGAGCCATTGTTCGTTTTCATCCTATTGTTCTTGTTATTCACGTGGAACCAATCTTTGTCTTCATTTTATTATTCCTGTTATTCATGTTGCTATTGTTTCGTATTCTTTCATTGTTGCTATTGATCGTGTTGTTCTTGTTATTCAACTAATGTGTGTGTGACCTATCCGTTCTCTCTTGCGCGTCCTCTTTCTCTTGATTCCTTCTTTCTTGTTTTTAGCTATTGCTGTCCTGAGTTTTTGGTGGTTAGAATGCTGTCCACTTTGTTTGAGCTATTTCTGTGATGTTGTGGAAGTTCTTGGAATTTTTCTATGTAATTATTATTACTTTCTAACAGATGTTCTTTTTTTGTTTTTAATAGTTTTGTGCTGCTGTGGGTAATAGTTATGTCAATTCTTTCAGAGCGCTCACTTGCATTGTATAACGGTGCATCATTATCTTGTTTTATCATCCTCTTTTGTGGATCGTTCAAATCGTCCAGATGCTTTTATCCTTATATCGTAATCCTATTTGAAATGAGACATCGTTTTGCAATGTTCTAAATAAGTTGATCAATGTATTAGTTTTTGAGCATTGGCATCTGGTGTACCTGTCGGAGAAGGATAACATTGGTGATAGTTGTGTGATATTGTGCATCTGGGTGAAATGTCTTTCAGGATGGAAATGTGGAGCCGGAGGATTTCACCAACCAGTTGCAGAAGGAGCTGAAGTCATCACCACAGCCGTACCTTGTTCCATTTCTACGGGTCGGTTGCACATCTTTGCTTTTTTCATGAATGGGTAATTTAATAATATTTAAAGCAGTCATTTAAATAGTATTTAGAAATAAATATAACAGTTACTAAAGCTGTAATATTAATTTTAAAAAGTGATCTACTGTAGATGAGATGTTACAACAAATAGTGCTAAGAACAAAGCTGAGGTTCTTTGGACATGTTATGAGATCAGATGGATTGGAAAAGGAAATGATGTTGGCTTGTGGAGAGGGAAGGAGAAAACAAGGGCGACCAAGGAAAAAATGGATGGATGAGATACATGAAACAACTGGAATGAATTTGGCAGAACTAAGGGACGCGACTTCAGAAAGAAGGAAATGGAGACGCTTCATCGTGACGGTCGCTAAGATTCTACGAATCGACAGCACAAGGTGACTAATTTTAAATTAACATAATTCATGATATAAATTTGTTTCAGAAATCTTGTTTACAGAAACAGTTCAAATGAGAGTATGGAACAGTGTCTTGACTCTTTTGAGCCTTTCAAAACAAAAATAATTAATGAATTGCGACCATGAAGCTTGAATAAACAAGCCATAGATAATATGGAATAATCCATAAGATATACAAATGTAGAATAGGTCCTTAGATTCAAAAGAGTAACTTAAGTACATTATTTTCAGTGTGACCTTACGCGCATTACTGATTTAGCAAATAAATAAATAAATAAATAAGTCAGATTTATCAATCAATTATATCCATAAATTATATCCACTTGCAGAACATACTAAGATGCTCTGCACATAGTGCTCACGAAAGAGTCATAAATTATCTGCCGGGGTCTTTGTTCTGCACAATGTGGTATGACACGTTCCCAATCTGCTGGCTGCTGCAGTCCCAGACCCATGCACCAAAGTTACTGAGTGGAGAGATCTTTACCACATACCCTGGCTGACTCATCCTTCAATTTGGCCATTGCCTCTACTGCTGCATGCAGCTGTCTCTAAGACATCGTTCTACAGGACTGGTGTTTCCTCAAAACGCTCATGCAGAGAATACTTTCAGTCAATATTTGCACATCGTTAACGCTTCGATAGTTATAGACCGTTTTATAGGACGGGGTGGAGAGAGGTGTGGGTGTAAATATACGTACACAGGTGGGGGTTTAGAAATGTATTCCTGCGTAGTGTGTACAGAGAGGGGAAGGGTCAATTTTGTCAGGATTTTTGCGTACTTGCTAAATGGATGTTCCCTTATAATGAATATCGATTATCGTTTTCGAAAGCGATAACCGGTTTTCCGGTGTTCGTTTAACATCCATATGTCTAAAACAGCTGTCTCTAAGCAGTCTAAGACACTAGGCTGTACATTGTTCTATTTGCTGAGACCATTACATGTTTCTTTGAAAATGTTTTGAGCGTATGAATTTATGACTGTTCTTAACTTAAGATTGCATCTGAGAGCCTGTGAGAGGACAGTGTTCATTTGGTGCAATGAACTGAAAGTGCAGTTTCTTTTATGTCAGCAACCATTGAGCCGAATCAACGAGTTGGCCAGCGGAAATAAAGATACTAGAGACAAGCGACTTCTGATTTGGCACTTTGAGTCGCAACTGAAACAGAAGTATGAAAATTTCATCAAAGCTGTTGAGGTAAATAATTTCATAGCAGAATATTGGTTTTTGTTATATTTATTTTCATTTATTTATGGTTGGTCTGTTTCTATTAATGGCTAAATAGGTTTTGTATTTTAACAAAATAAGTGCATACTGTTGCATCGACCATTCACCTCCACATTTCTGTTGCGTCACTGTATGAATCGTGTTGAATGCTTTTGGCAATCCTTGCATCAGAGATAGAATTACAAGAGGTTTTATATATTATAAATTTATAATATTATATATACTTCTACTTATGTTGGAAGATCCTTAAATGATTTAGGTTTAAAATCTAATGAAAATGGAATTCTACCTCAACCAGGTGTGGATTTTCAATTAGGGATGAAAATTTCGTTGGGTAGGCTTATAATTGGCTTATATTTTTTATTTGGTGGTTCACTAACTTGCGTCTTAAAAATGCCCGGCATCTTTATTAAACAAAGGCCAAGACTTGTCAGACCAGAACCCTCTGACTCTACAGGTTGAATATAATTGCACATTTCTAGGCCTATTGGGTCTTTAAGATTTGTTTAATTTAACCCCCCCCCCCCCCCCCACCACACACACACACACACTTCCATCGAGGAAAGGCAATGAGCATGTCTAGCAACAGACAAAGCCACTATCTGTCTCTCACTGCCTTGCTTGCTATTTGTCGCTGTCTTGTTCTAATTGTGTTTATCTGTCTCTGGTTGTCTATCTTGCTGTGCTGTCTGTCATTCCTCTCTAGCCCGAGATCTCAAAGCCAAGGCACTATAATGTAGCTGAGCTTTATGCCAGTAATGAGTATACTGCTCTTCGAACCTCTTCTTCGTTGCTCGAGCTGACATCAGTGACATATTTATGTTATCTCAGATGTCCTTTTATCTCGTAGTCTTGCATGATGAAATATATGAGGTGTCAGGTCATATGTCACTATGCCGATTTTGGATGAATTTAATCTTTCACCATCAATGTGTGTCTAAGATAGGTTAAGTTAAAATTGTTCAAATTTAGATTTGTGTCTAACTTTGTTAATTCTGTTTCAGATACTTGGCCATGACTCAATTGAACCAGTGAAGAACAAGGCAATCGGTTAGTCTTTGACCCACGTTTCAGTTTGCTACACATTCCTATACAAATTACTGGCTTAGTTTGTCATGTATTTTAAAGTTCTACTGTCATTATCCTGGAGATGGAAATTAATTTGATGAGGATAATTTATGTATTATTATTGTTGGAATGCCCTTTGTTATTTTTTATGGTATGCTACTTGTTCTTACTTTTCAGAAGCAGTATTTGACATGCTTTGCGAAAACCCAGAACAAGAGAAAGTAAGTACATGAATATAATGTAGTAATATTTCGGGTATAGGGCAATTCCACAGGAAATGAGACATAGAACCCAAATTTTTATCTTTACAATTTCTTTATAATAAAGGTATAATTTAATAGCTAAAAGACCATAGTGTATGAGAAAATATAAATTGACCATCTTTAGTCACGTTACCGGCTGTCATCTTATATTTCATGTGGACATGTGCTCAGTGATTATTTTACAGAGATATATATTAAAAAGTTTCATTTGTAAATTGCTGCTGCAATTGGTTGACATTAACAAAGAAGTTACATCATTTGGATAGAGGTTCGTTCCATTTGGTAAACATTTCCAAGTTATACTTTGAACAAAAAAATAACAGCTCATTTATGTAGCGGCATAAATTAGGAGTGTACTTTTCAATGTTACGTCAGTGACAAATATTGTGACTTTTTTCGGTTTCAACCAAAAGTAATCGAGCAAAAATTCTAAAATTTTGTAAACTTCTGAGACAATATACTAAGAATGCAACTGTATGGGTGATGACATGCTGTAATTTTTGTAAATGTATAGATATTGCGTCACTGACGTAACTTTTAGTTGTCACTGACGTAACAAATAATGATCGTTACGTCTGTGACAGTAAGAAACTTATTTTAAGTTGGTATATATTCTTGCAAATTATAATATATCCTATTATACTTCTAAAATCAGTAGCTGGCATCATAGCTTAAATTTTAAATAAGCCATTATAGTATGCATTGTCAAGGTTTATCATCATAGTTAACCATAATAGTAATTTATTTGATAGCCTATCGGTCGATTTTTTTTACGAAAATTCGACAATTGAAAAAAGGTCATCAACTATTGCTGTACACAGGGTGAGATGTGTCACGTTAAACTAGAATAGATGTACCACATGAAAAAGTCATCAGAGGATAGGCTGGCTAACGTCAGTGACGATGCATAAAGATAGCTTCTACGGCTACCCAAAACTATTTTATTCAAAATCTTTGCTGGCTTCTAAAAAGGACTATATAGTTGCATTACTTTGCATTATAATTTTGGCTAAATAGCAATAACTCAAGTGTGCTGGAACTAAAACTGCTGCAACATTTCTGTCTGAATGTTACGTCAGTGATGATGGAATTGTCCTATACTGCGCACATATGTACATTGTATAATGCTGACTCCATTTTCCAATGTGCATTCTAATGCAAATATGTCGAAGTCTATATACTAAAATATTTAAATTTGCATAAGTGAAGTCCGCCATAATGACTTCCGGTCAAATGGAATCATGTATTTTCTTATTCCTCATGTTATGACGTATTCAAAAATGTATAGTTTTACTAATCTCCAAAAAATTTCCACAAACTATTTTTTTTTAACATATGGTACCTAACTAAAAGGGCGACATAAGGCACCCCTCCAGTTTTCCATGCCTTTAGCAAATCATTCCTGAGGATGTGAGTCTGCACTGTCCACACTGTGGGAATTATCCTAGAGTGTGTCCCAGCCCAATATGAACACAGACTCATCAGTCTGTCTCAGGGTAAATAAGACTGTAGTACTGGTGAGAGTAGGATGCAAGTTAGCTGCCGTGGGAAACACGTACTTACAGAGGGTACAGCCAGCCTGTAGCCCTCTGTACACAATGAAGTATGCACCTGTTTGAACTAAGGTATTTGTTTACTGCAAGACCTGGCTGGTCCTACTTTGACGGTTTGAATAGGCTGCTCGAATAAAGGCAGTTGTGTGCATGATAGAGTTCTTCCGGAATCAGATTTTAGAGAAGGAAGAACCTTTCTTATTCGAATGTTATATTCTAATTATTCTTGCTATTGATAATATACAAAGTGTATATGTTTGTAAATCAGAATGCGGTTTGCAACTGATTATTGAAGTTGATACTTACTTACTAGATGGCAACTTTTAGCTATAAGAGATTGGGTAATTGAAGCAGCTGGTATATTGAACTGTAATTGACTACTGCATAATAGTCTGATCAAATAGACAGAGGTAAATTTCAAAGCCTTGGTATTGATCAACTGTGAACAGACTATAATGAATTAGAATCATTCAGTAAGTGAACTATTAACTGTTATTGTTCCATTGCAAAACCATCTAAAGTGAAAAATTTAGCATGTACGTTAGTAGCCTCTATTTGCATATGACAAGTGCACATACCTTGTGCATTGCATAAAACGATTACAAACATTTTAAAATATAATTTGTAAAAATCCGGATTCAAATTTTTTGTGGATAGTTGAAATCCGACAAATCCGGTTTGCCAATTCAGATTCAGTTATGCCCTATAGGGCTATTGAGCCAAAAAAAGCATGGTGCTGCTGGTGTTAGAGCGAGGAATAAGGAGCTGGCCATGTGTAGATTTGTGAAGGCCATTTAACTAACAAGGCGGCATTTTGCATTCACAGTAATTAATATATTTGCCTAAGACACGTGATATGTTATATCCATAAGGCGCAACCGAAACCAACGCCAATAAAAGTCCAGAGAAAGATACATCAGACTACTCGGGCATAATCTCTAGCGAAATCTCTCTCGCCACGCTCTCTCACGACGCGTAAACTATCCTCTTTTAAAAAATTAAAATGTTTAAATTTTCGCGAAAAATAGGTCAACACGCCATTTTTTTCAAATTCCAAGATCATGTTACAAACGATTAGCTCAACGACATGGCGCCGCGATCTTCGGAATAACACAAACAGTGAATGCGTTAATAAGTCGGTTGGGTTGCAACCAACGACCTACTCACATAATAATTATCATATCACTTTGCTCTTTCCATTTCAATTAACAAATCCCAGGTTCATTCCCAAGACTACTCGCCTACACACAGCAAGTGCAAAGATTGTGGACAATTTCCAGAACTGTCGAACATCGCTCTACGACACATTCAAAGCAATAACATCCTCGAAATGTTACGGCAAACTTATAGAAACAGGGACAATTTACCAAACGGCAGCATCGAAAATGTTTACTATAATCTCTATAGGCATTCTAGGCTAACAAAAAAGAAAGTTTTCTATAAGGTAAGCAGTACAATTTTATGGCATTATAAATATCGTATGGTAGATTTTATTAACACGGGTACTGAAAGCACATCAAAATCGCGAAAATTTAAATTAGGCCCAAACATTTTCTAAGGAAGAGAATGTTGCGACATGTTGCCCTGTCAAAGTCTCCTAGTAACACATATATTTGTTTATATAAGTACTAGCTGTAACCTGTAAAGAATTACGGTCTATTTTAATCAACGACGTCTTAGTGAATACAATTACAAAGAATATACTTACTTACTTCTGCCACGTCATTGGTTAGATGGCGATTCCTGCGATATGTAGACCGCACCAATAACAACGGACGGCACGATACCAAGAAACCGCCCTGTTTGCAAAAGTTAAAATTGAAAATCGAAAATAAGACCCTATTACTTACAAATTTTACAGGTTACAACCAGTAATATTTAATGCGCTCGGTCGAGTTAATCAACCCTCTACTGGGTATATTTTATGCGACTAATACGGTCAAATAATATCTAATGCGCTTGGTCGAGTTCCGAGTGCGGTATAAATTTTGGCGCATGCCAGAAACGTTTCTTCTTGCTTCGGGACCGTTAGGGCCGGAAGTTGGTTACACCGGTGGTTATAATTAGCATATCATTAGCATATAAGCGAATTATGTATATTTATAAGACAGAGTGACACAACGCACTCTGGTCTTGTATTTTATATATTGGCTAGTGTTGATTACAGCTCTGAGTAGATTTCTTGAAGAGGTGCAATATAAATTCTCTGAATGAATGAAAGAATTATTATTAAATGGTGAATACGAGAGTTTGTATGGCCCTACAAATTGCCATGATACCTATTGAATAAATGGTGCATTGGTGTAAGATTCTTTTGTTCCTAAATAATTATGCCCTGTTTATCTATACTTGGACGAATGGACATCTTACTCAACTACTATTTATTTGTTATCTAGTTTTGCACTATGATTACTGCAGCTTATTATTTCGTGTTTTAATTTTTACGTTTTTGTGCTGTTGCTTGCTCGCTTACTCCATCTGCTGCTGCCACCCTCATCCGTTTTTTAATTACTGCCAGAATCAACTGCAACTTCTCTCTGTATGCTGGTCTTCCAGATGTCCACCCGAGCTGCTTGGAAGTTTCTTGTGCTCACCTTATTGGCTGCACCTTATTGTGCCCACCTTATTGGCTGCACCCCCAAATTTGACTTTATCACCGACTTTGTGTGAAATTGACTTTCTCTTAACCCTTTCACTACCTGTCTATTAAGAAACTGAAATGAAATTGAGCAGAAAAATCTGCATGAAGAATACCGTTATACAGTAATGGCCGCACTCACTATGTATACAACAATTTGTTCAGATACACTAAAGTCTACACATTCTTGAGGCAATTGTACATCCATGGCATCAGTTGGATTCTGTTTGCCAGTATATACTCTGAAGAGATATATACCGGAGTATCCAGAATCTTCACAATTTTATTTCGAATCTGGCTCCTTTTAGAGAGATCCTTGATATTGTCTAAAGATAATCTACCTTTCATAATAACAAGGTTTCGTCTATTGCGATTGATCGATCTCTGGTGTATACAGTTTGGAACTTTTTAGAAATGTTCATCCCAGACTGGTTGTAATTTGTACAGTCGATTTGGACCATCATAATTTGGTGCGTTTTGGTTATCGTTCACACAAACAAGCTTGAGAAGCAAGTCAAGCAACTGGAAACGATTACAGGACATAAGTGACATTCCTGTAGGTCCCTACCGAACACAGGTGTTTGAAACAACAAATCAGTTGACCAATACATAGAAATTGCAGGTTTCCTTATTATTACCATAATTAAGGTCGAACCATCTCAGTAACTGTTGTTGGTGTCCAAAGACGTATGGAGGTAGATTCGGGTGAGCTTCTGTAAACTATTGAGCAAATGAGTTGGTTTGAATAGCAGAACGATTGAATAGCTCATAGGTGATAGGCACTAATTAGAAAAAGTCATCTGGGCTGACCTATAGTTTAGGCCTACGTCATAATAGGTTATCATCGGCACACTTCGTTCACTACTATAGTGCGTCACCTTGCGGAGATTATAAATGTAGACTTACGCACTAGTAGCATAGTAGCCTATCTTGCAAATAATATTCCAAGCTCTTGCTATTGAAATATCGAAAAACCAATGTTATAATAAAGTATATATTATGCTGTCAGAATAGTCCAGCATACATTAAAAGTACTATAACCTTTTTTTGATATATCCGGCGTTGATGGTTAAGCAGCGCATTATATTTATAGGATAGCTGCCTTAGTTTGATGTTACTTGTTAGACTTCGGTCTTGCTTACCTTTCTGACCCTACCTTCGGTGTTAGATGCTCCGACTTCCTCTGTTTGACTGAACAATCGACTGCTCTCTGTACAATTAACCCTCACATCTACGAAGCTACTCAATGTTGGGCTTTTCATTGGTTAGTTATTCAATCTGGAACAGCTACCTTGATTCTCTGAACTTTTTCTTAGACTTTCCAATCTAACCTTGAGACTTCTCTCTATTGCTCATGCAGAGGGGTTGACAGTGCTGCCTCTATGTGGCCGTCTTGAAGAGGCTGTTAGTGAAATGTGTGAAATAAATGATGATGTTTAAAAGGATGATGTTTTTAAACGGATGAAACTTAGACTTGTATGTGTTCAAGAGATCAAGATTAAGGACTTCTGAGATGGTGGTTGGAAATATAGCTGCATGGATTTTGTTTCAATTGCATTGTATTCTTGTTCTTTAGGTTCTTCTTTCGATATTGGTTAATAAAGTTGGAGATCCAGTTCGCAAATTGGCTGCAAGAGCTGTTCACCTCTTATTGAAACTTGGTAAACATTTTCTTGGTCCAAGATTCTGGTTTTCATGTTCATTTACAAATAGAATGTTAACCTACAATAGTACATATTATGTATAGTTGAAAACCATTAAGAAAAATCATGAGCTTTATGTGATTAGTCACATGATATAATGTTTCTAATCGTGTGATTAATTATTATTTAATGTTTAATTCAACCACCTATTATTATATCTAATTATGATTAGATGTTTTTTGGTATTTTCATGCACGCATTGATTCATTACCTTTTGTAGTGGAAAAGCATCCTAACATGAAGATGATTGTTACGTTAGAAGTTGAGAGATTGCTGTATCGCTCCAATGTTACTCCAAAAGCTCAGTGAGTCAAATTCAGATTAAGCATTATGGGAATATGTTGCGTATATGTAGTGATTGTATTCTATGATCTTTTTAATTGTGATTGCAGTTGAGGTTAATGCAACTAGAGGCATAATGCGATTTCTTGATTTATAGGTTTCTAAAGAGGACACAGCCAATTTTACTCCTGCAGACTCCAGATACTAGGAAGCGTCATTATTTGCGCTTTAATTCATCAGGTCCTATACATGAATATCGCACGAGAAATAGTAATAAATATTGTATATTTATGTATATTTAAATACCAGACTGATCAGGTGCTGCAGTGTAGCCCATTGCAAATGCCCAGACGATGAGTCTGACCATGGTTGCATTGGAGTCATGGATGGCGTCTAACTGTCTTCCCACGAGTGCTTTAAAAACCCAATTAATTTGGTTTGGCATGCGACAGCAGCTGGCTAAGTTAGATATGGTTGCCCATACCGCCGTTTTTCCTCATTTCAACTTTTCCTCCTCGGATCGCGACCTTGGTGTCACCTTGGATCAATAGTTTTACTTTTTCTGCCCACATTAACCTCAATCAGTCGTTTTTGTTATTATCAACTGCGCCAACTTCATATTGTTGCTCACTTCCTCTGCTGCTGCCAGCCACTCTTACCATTCCTTAATTTTCTTAATTGGTGTCGCTTGCTTGTACTTGCTCCCACCTACCTTTCAGAGCCATGTAGCCCTATCCTTAGTACTAGATGCTCCTGATCAAATTCTGGTCCTTGTTCCCTTTGCACATGCTTCTATTACGCAGAATTGGGCTCTTTTAGTGGTCGGCCCTGTGATCTGCAACAGCCGGCCGTCACCCCTCTGCTTGCTTCCTAAGCCTCCATCTCAAACTTTCCTCTCTCACCTTAAGACTGCTTTTATCCGGGCTGGGGTTGGGAGCGCCATCTCTCCGCCTGAGTAGCACTCTTAAAGAGGTGCTATTTAAATGTTCTTAATGAATGAAGGGACACTTGCCCGGCAAAGTAGCTTCAGAAACTGCTGACGAATAGATGTAGACCCACCACCCATCCCGAAAGAAGTGCCACGCCTGAAAAATAGCCAGAAGGGCAAGGTAGCACGATCTGAAGCAGCCGAAATAGAAGTAGTGAGGAGCCTGTAGATAAGAGAGAGAATTTTAAACTGGATACAGGCAGTAAGGGGAAGCCAATGAAACTGCCATTAGAAACATGATTATGTTATGTGTGTATGAGTTATACCTCATGATGTCATTATATTTTATCTAGGTCTTGTTTTATGTCCAAACTAGGTATATCACGTCAAAAATGACGGAAAACCTGGTTTTTAACCCGTAAATAATTACGGGCTATTTTAATCAACGACGTCTTAGTGAATACAATTTCAAAGAATATACTTACTTATTTCTACGACGTCATTGGTTAGATGGAGGCTCTTGCGATATGTAGACCGCACAAATAACAACGAACACCGCCCAGTTTGCAAAAGTTTAAATTAAAAACCGAAAATAAGACCCTATTATTTACAAATTTTACGGATTACGACCAGTAATACTTAATGCGCTCGGTCGAGTTAACCAACCTTCTACTGGGTATATTTATTGCGACCAACATGGCCAAATATCATTTATTACGCTCGGTACGAGTTCCGTAAGCGGTCGAGTTGCGAGCGCGAACGACAGAAACGTTTCTTCTCACTTCGGGACCGTTACGGCCGCGAGAGCGTTAGCGAGACCGAATTAGCACATTAGCAAATTATATATGTTGATATATAATATAGGCCTATCAGGTCGATTACATGATAATTAATGGCTGACAGAAATTAACTTATCGAAAATGCTTATAGCGCTTTTAAACAGTATTTTAGGTGAAATGTAATTCAAATAAATGTATTACAAACTTGTCAATACATCTAACTTCAGCAGTTTTTGTATTTTAACATAAATTAGCTATCAAACATATATATGTATCGTTACCACTTAACGGAATAACCCCATTGTGCATCCATGGGAGAGCCAGAAAAAGTTGCACATGCCCTGCTATGGACACAAATATATTGTATAGTATACATGTGTTGTAACTAGGGAGTTCCTTCTGCGGCAGCACCCCAACACCATGGCACTCCCAACGCACACTTGGTGAAAGTAGACGCATCGAGATGACAAAGCGCTTCTTCCGGCTGAGCCGGATGTGAGTCCCGCTGATGTCCATAAGATGAATGTTGCCGGCGACGGATAGGTGGCGCCACGCTACATTAATCGTGCGGTATCTCACGATATGCTATATATAGGACTATAGGCTAGGCCTATAGGCTAGGCTTATATTGTGTATGTATAGTTGTATACTTGCATCGTCTCAGTCTCGTTCTTGGACAAAAACTAAACGCACGCGGCTTCCACGAAGCGCTATAGTATGCGTGTGCTGCACCTGCATTTGCTTTCAAGTTATTACCGGAGGAAAAAGGACATGAAAGTGAATTGAATGATTTATCTCTCTGTCTAGGCCTATATGATTTCATTTCAACGTGTATATATGTATATATATGCATACACCTTCGTGCTTCTGAATTTGAATTATTTCGAGCTATATATAGAGTGTTGACAGAATATCAGCCAATATTAATTTAAGTAAATAAAAATGAGAGAAATACGGAAATTGGCAACTGTACAGTGTACACGCAAGAATCAGATTGAAAGCTCTGACAGGAAGAGCAGAAGACCCGCGGAATCGCTTCCCGTAACCGTCCTTAGAAAGTCGACTCAGTCTTTCTTTCGCTAGATGGCGTTGGTCAAATGAGGCGCATCTCTGTCTGTCTGACATTTTATGTCGAATGGTCGAGAACAAATGTAAATGATAATTTGGTAGGCATAATTGCAATGCCTATATATAATATATATATATATATAGTGGGCCTAAATTTTTTTTAATTTACGCATTTCTATACAGCCTATTTAAGTCCACTACTACTCACAGGCGGTCCCGACAACAGCCTGAGGGAGTGTCGGAGTTTTCACGCTGAAGCGCCACGAGCAACTGTAGGTGAAGGACTTGATCAAGGTCCCTACGCGGTGGCTCGGGTCTGAATCGAACCTGCGACCCATCGGACGCAAGGCATCGACTATCCCATTG
>JAQFXW010001721.1:0-14316 GCA_034693945.1 Dendrobaena attemsi
TACGCAACTAAGCGTTATGTGAAGACTGCCTAAGTAAAGTGTGGTGTACCAGCTGTTCAATGCAAATACTGTCCCTCTTCAACAACAACTGGTCCACTGGTCCAAAGAGAATGTCCAGTTTTTACTGAACACCCTCTTTGGCACAGCATACGTGATCTGCATAAAATGTTTTCTAGATGGTACACACTACCGGCATATCTTATTGAATTAACGTGAAACTTAGATGCGATGCGATGCTAATTCATATGCGAGGAACGGGACGAGCTGTTCCTGTCTGGCCAAGCAGTGTGTGTGTACTTATGCCGTTGCAATTAAGACAAAACGTGGCTTGACGAACAAAGAAAAGAGCAACAGAATAGTTTCTAGTATTGCATTGTTGCATTTGTGTATTTCTATACCGCCACTTACAGACCACTACTCCTCAGAGGCGGTCCCGACTACAGCCCGCAGGTGTGTTGGAGTTTTACACGCTCAAGTGCTTGAGCAACTGTGAGCGAAGGAAGGACTTGCTAAAGGTCCTTACGCGGTGGGCGGGATTCGAACCTGCAACCCTTCGGTTGCAAGACGGCACCCTTCACCACTACACTACCACACCCCACATGTTCTAGAAGGAACTCTGCGTGTACTTGAAATGTGATGCTGGAATATCTGCAAGTGAAAATAGCATGTATGTATGTATGTGTGGTTATTTCTATACCGCCTCTTAAAGTCCACTACTACTCAGAGGTCATCCCGACTACAGCCGCAGGTGTGTCGGAGTTAACACGCCGAAGCGCAACGCGCCATTGCGAGTGAAGGACTTGCCCAAGGTCCCTACGCAGCGGCTTGGGTGGGACTCGAACCCGCGACCTTTCGGACGCGAGGCGGCGACTCTGACACTTGCGCCACAACTGGATTTCAATGTTCACATTGTTAAATGATGAGCCACGTTACGATTCAACAGATACAAAAGTAGGCCAGATACTGTCTTTGGCATCATCTTTACACAAATTGTTAAAGTTTAGCCAGCTCTGGCAGGCCACTTAAAAATTGGCTGGCAGGCCGTCGATGGGTCAGCACTGGTCTATCTTATGAAGTCAGTTTAAAATTGGCTTATGCATAAATTTAGTCTTTTGATTAATAGAGCTAAAGCCCTTGATGTACTCTATATTATCCGTTTCCATTGTGTGAATGATTGCAGAATGAGGAGACCCTTAAGAAGTGCGTTGCAGATAACCAGACCAAACTGAAGAAGCAAGATGAACGATACCAGGCACTGAAGAAACACGCGGAAGAAAGACTGACCATGTAACTAAAACGTTTACCAGATAAATAATTAAATAAATAATGTAATAATGGAACAAATGTTTTTATCGTGAGGCCTATTTTACGTGTAAATATGCTCAATACACCATTGCTTCCAATATGAAATGACTTGAATTTTTTAAAGTTTAATTATTTTATTTTATACGGTGAGATGTTTGTGTATAATAGATAGCTCTAGGAATGTATTTAGGAATGTCTAGATATGTATTTACTATTTATGAATGTTGTATACTTTGTTTGCCAAAGAAACAAATAGGGGACTAGCAGTGCCGTTTTAAGGCCGAGGTACATGCCTAGAGCCCGCGTCGGCCCGCCAAAAGTTAAACAATGCACAGAAATGGACGATTATCAGAACAAATATGAGTGATAACTAACATAGGTTTCTTTTACATCATCTGAACTATTTGATGTCCTCAACTTCCCTCTCACTCAATTCCTCTAAGATGCAGCTGATCTCTTCCCTTTGTTTACTGTCTCAACTAGCGTTTGAAACTTAGGAGTTGTATTAGTTGAATAATTATCTAATGGGTCCAATTCTAGCTTGTCCAAATATTCATTGACAGAGCAAATGAAGAAATTGAACGGCTGAAGAAGGCGAGTGAATCTGAATTGACTATCACACAGGCAGCACTTCGCAGAGCTGAAGTTCAAGTGAAGAGTTTCGAACTGACAGTTGACCAGAAGGTAACCTCACACCTACAACCTATCAGGTCTCATCAGGCTTGTTTGCATTTATAATTTTGAGTACAGAATTATACAATACCTTATCAAGTAAACTCATGCTCTCAACATGTAGTTGGATGCACCACCAGGCACGGAAGTCTTGCCAGTTAGTTGAGCTAAAGCATTCACCACAAACTGGTTAAGGTAAAACAAGGAAGACCCACATAGACAGTCAATTCCAGAGGATAAGAGCAGAAACTACAATTGGTTAGGATACATGTGTATATCTGAAACAGATAAGAAAAGCAAGTTCAATACATGTATTCCTTGCATCTCAAATAAACCTGCCAGGTTGACCCATCATGTTGACACTTCACTCTCAAAACAAGCCATCTGGTCGGTTTGTTAGTCCGAGTCGTTGCTTCGACAGCTGTCCATCTCGCTGGCCTTGGTAGGAATACCGAGCAACTTCTCTACTGGGTTCCGTCAGGTCTATGGGACAGAAACTAGTTGCTTATAGTCCACTCTAGGATGTCCTTGTAACCTTTCACTTCTTCCTCGGAACAATATTTATCAACTGTCATAATTTACACACTTTGACTCTAATGTTAAGGGTTTCTGCAATAGGCAGCGGCGGCCGTATTGGGCGCTAGCCGTGCTATAGTGCCTTTCTCTGTAAGGGTTCGTATACTCCAGGCTTTGATACCTTGGTTTTTTGGGTCCAATTCTAGCTTGTCCAATTGGCTGACTAGCATATTTTGTCTTTGCTCTGTCTTTGTGTCAATGTATCTAATTTCTCCAGCACGAGGCTCAAAACACTCTTCACATGTATGTGATGAATGCCTAGAGGAGTTGTGTGTCAAGGCAGAAACAGCGTTAACCCTCTATCACCTGCTTACTTCAGTTCTCGTATGTCTCCCGCAATATAGACTCTTCAGAACGGCAGGGAATAAGGGAAAACAGGCCTTATATAAGCTTTGCATCCCACCTGGTCTACGTGTATCATCGTCAACATTATTGACAACAAATAGCTGGCTATAAATTACCGGGACAGATCGACCTAGCAGGGGAGTGAACAACAATAAAACTCACTACGACAACAAGAATCTACGGAACTCTCAGAAGGCAGCTAAAAAAAAACTTTTTAGTGAGGAAGCTACATAAATAATTCCTCACATAGTCATGTAGCTGACGGAGTCACAGCAAATAAACTTTCGCTCAAATGTGCAGAAAACGAATTACACGATATTTAAGACTCATAAAGAAATGTATCCCAAGAATTTCAGCACTGATTAACAGAAATTTCTCCCAAGTAAATTTTTCTAAATTTCTTGGTGTGTTGTTTTCCTATATGGAATGATCATATCAAAGTTAAATGAGACATGATTGGTGAAATCCTTGGTGTGCTGCTATAATGGGATGCACAGTCTGCTTCCTCCTTCCATGTAGATTTGTTTTAACCTATAAATTACTCGTTGATTTGTCCGCACCTTCATGTTTTGTAGCATGATATGGGCTTCAGCCTAAGACTCCAGATGAAACAATTTATCTTGCAGAAAGGATCCGTCCATTTAGTATGTACGCACGGAGGGGGATCAGCAGTAATGCATGTTTTGCGTATGCATCGTTGGGGGAGGGGTGCAGCGCTGCCTCATGTATGACACGTGCTTCAATCTGGCATAGGGCCTATGGAAATTTCCACAGGTTCTGCTGCAGACTATGACTCTTTAGAGGCCAATACACTCTGGCCCAAGATTAGTGGATGACTCATCCTTTAATTTGCGATGACCGTGGATGGACAACCCATACGCAGATGGGGAGGGGTTAAAAAGTATGCCTGCGTATGGGGAGGGGGTCAATTTTATCCAGATTTCTGCTTACATACTAAATGGATGGCCCCAAAAGAGCGGTACAAATAATTGCTGAGACTTCAAACTATTCGCATACTCGAAGTTTAAAAACAAGATAACAAGCAGTTTTGCATTTCAGTTTCATTGCCCTCTTATACCACTACTTTGTCAGTGGCGTAGCTAGGGTTTTCTGCGCCTGGGAAGAAAACCCAAAATTTGCACCCCTTTTCGCCCAAAAAATCTTCCGACTTCTATTTTCACTTCTATTTTTGGAAATATGCGCCTTTTTCACAATTCTATTTTCGGAAATTTGCGCCACTTTTCGCAAAAAATCGCAGATATTTTCGGAAATTTGCGTCATTTTTGCGCCTGGGAACAGCTGTACCCTCCGTCCCCTTTGCTATGCCACTGTACTTTGTATATTCATTGCAGGCATTGTCTATTCCTGTACCCTAATGAGCACTTCCACATAGAACAGGCCCTTTTAAATTACTTTTCCTTACAGCTGCTTCGTGTTTCTTATGTTTTAGACAAAAGAGAACCGTGAACTGACTGCAATCTGTGATGAGCTTATTGCCAAAGTTGGCACACGCTAACTAACCAGTCACTTTGTGGAACAATAATGTCATGGAGCCCGGTAGATGTCCAATGCCACAGGAGACATTTGCAGGAGACATTTTAAAAAGGCACCGGTTACCTTTTCCAATAAGACTGATTTATATGCGTTTATTGGACCATTTTGCTTGATTTAAATGTTGCACACTACTGCCACATGAAACATTTTCACTTGGGCGACATTACAGAATAAGAAAATGTTTATTAAAGCAGAGTTTTTGCAGATGATTTTTTCAAACAACCCTGAACCATATGAAATAACTCTACCATAAAAATGCTTTTTACCTTCTTGTCAGCAATTTATGTAACCTTCACAGGTTATGGCACAACAACACGCTTCTTACATCTATATGGTTCTTGTTCGAAACTATTTGCAAATTAACCAATACAAAAATCGCTTGTGGTGCAAAAATCTGATTATCTTTGCCCATCCATTGATTGTTCACACAAATCACACATACATTTCACAATACATAAAACAACTAACATTCTATAATAATTGTAACTTGACAAAAATAAGATCCACATAAGGTAAAACCAAATAATAAAATTAACCACTAGACAAAGCCTGTGATGTTGAAAATACCCAATCTCTGAACATAGCAAGCGTATCCTTGGTGATAATTTATATTGTATGATATTTCATAAGGTACTGTACGCATCACAATGCATAAAGAAACGTTTATGTGATCGAAATGTCATGTAAAACTTGGCATTTATCTCTTGCACGGTCAAGACTAACTAAATTTCTCCAGAATTGATATATAAATAAACTACATAAAATGGCCATTATATAATTTATAATAACTCTCTGCTCCAACTTGGCAGCTGTAGAATGTTCCAATTCGAAAGACATATGGCTAATGGGAACCAATCCTGACATCTCTACTGATTATAATCCAATATCACTCAGACTTTTTATCATCAGACTCGGGTCTTCAAAATCAGGTGACTCACTGCCGTGACAAACCGCTAAGAAATATTCCTCTGCAACACAGTCGGATGGCAAAATCCCACTGTTGGAAAAACTGTTATCGCAAGCAAACCCAATGGTTTCATTACCGTCTCGGGATGACAGTTGTGATAAAATAGTTGTGTCTGCATCAAGCCAAAACGACTCTTGTTTATCAATTCCCTCGGACGCCATCACAAGACAGGAATCACTGAACAATGACACAGAAGATTCACTAGCAGTTTCAGATCTCCATATTTCAATTTCCATGTCCTCTTCGTAGTTAACGTCTTGGCTGTCAGCAGTTCCATCCAAACCTAAGCAAGTCTTGTGAATAGCATCTGCACCATTCTCTCCTTTCACAAGATTTTGAAGAATATCGGCATTCAGCTTATCTGTGCGGTCTGCAGCTGGCATCTTGCTGTCTGTACATGTTGAATCAGCAGCAAACTTCTTATCTAAAATAATAGAGTAAATACAAAACTTTATATTTGTTTTGAAATAGGGTTGCTATTTAATTCATTCTTCCAAAACGATATTGATCAGCGCTTCAAAATCTTTCTAGACTGCAGAGCCCTTTTGGTCTGAAATACTGTTGACGGAACCTGATTTAAATGAAATGTGTTCTGGTATATATGTAACATCTGTAAGGCAGATCAACATTATCCCATTAGTATAAGTATTAAAACCACACTTTTTTATCGACTCCAATATAAATTTTACAGTAAACAGTTTTTAGCAAATAGACTTTGACAATGGAAGCAATGGGAGAAACCTAAAAGGGCCTAGGCCCCGCCAGCAAGGGTCACCCTAAAGTAAGGTACATGAAGGGGCGGTATAGAAATGTGTAAATAAATAAAAATTAGTATAATTTCAAAGAAGGCAGTCATGGTATAGTAAAGTGAAAACTAGGAAGTTAATTAGTGTAGGATTTAACTAGTTAAAAGATTTAAGTACTCTTGGAAACATGTAAACGCAATTGAGCTTTAACCCCTTTAGCGGGAATAAAAAATGTAAACCTTACTTACTTACACTGTATTTAATTTTAGGCACGTAATGTATTGCATATGAATACAAGACGACTGATAACTGTGCTAATTCATATTAGGTCCTTGTTTTCTGATAAACATAAGTCAACGCATTTCAGTTTAGTAAAAGGAGAGTGACATAATGGTCCTGGTGAATTTATATAGCGCCAGTTTAGCAACTCTGCCATGTATTAGGTAATGCATGGTGTTCGGCAGTGTTATACACCTAAGTAATAATAGGCTATAGCAGTTCTTCTTTGAAATGTAAATTCATAGTATAGCTGTCAACTATTTCACTTTTATGCAAGTGCTCCTGGTGAATTTTTATAGCGCCAATTTAGCATATTTACTATGTATTGTGCTATAGGTTCTGATGCATGGTCTTTGGCAGAGTTATAGGCCTAAGTGTAATAATCCAGCAGATGAAATGTAAATTCATATAATGGCTGTCAACTATTTCACTTCCATGTAAATGCTTCTGATGAATTTATATAGCACCAGTTTTACATATTTACTATGTATTAGGCTATAGGTTATACTGCATGTTGTCAAAGTTATAAGTGTAGTAATTAAGCAGTCCTCCTTTGATAAAAGAAACATAGAAATAGGCATAATGGTTTAGCAGAAGTCGGTCGCTCACTGTCCCTTCGGCATTTATAAAGCGCCAGTTTGATAACGTATTTTGCTCTGTAGGCCAATAATAAAGGATCACTCAAGGGCATGGTGCCATGGAGAGTTATAGACCTAAATATTATAATCCAGAACAGATTACTCTGTTGAAACAAAATAAGAAGCATTATATGCTAATAGAACTAGGCAATTTAGTATTTAGTGCTCCTATAGAACAAATAATGGAATATTCCAATGGATCCGTCGTGTTTCAATGACATAGGCCTACTAGGCTGCACACATCGCGAGTTTTCATCCCACGACAACTCAAACGTTCTGTATGAATTTCTGGCTACCATTCCTTCATCACTTTATTATGATATGATTTGTGATTGTAGCATAGACCCTTTAAATATAATGGATTACGGGTAGCAACATCGTGTGTACGCTACTTTGTGCTATAGCACCATTTTGCAGTTGTTATCCACATGCTTTCAAAAAATTGTCTTCAACATTAATGCTAAAGTTATTTAAACTATTTGTAGTACTGTACTTCTGAATTCAGGACTACATTGTATCTGGCCATTACTACATTTTGCCCAGCAGCAATCAGGTTGTCACGCAGAATCAAAATTTTACCTTTCTTTCAATCCAAAACAGTGCAAATAATATACACTGGAGACTACTGATATAAACCATATAAAGGACCAACATGTATTGCATATGTTGCATTTAACCGAACCTGGCTTTTCAGTAACACTGCAACAACTTTCATGGTTAGAAGAACATGAAATCTCCACTAACCCTGCGACTTGAGCACAATTGCGCATACATCAGGCAATCCATTCCCTTCAACACTTGTCAAATGAGGGGTTGACCTCTTCTCAAATGACCCATTGCCTTTCAACTTGGCCTTGTCAGAAGAACTTCGACGCATGAATGCCATAATGCTATCCATGGCACGGCCTCTGCTACTTGTTTTGACTTCATTTGCCTAAATTAAAAAAAAAAGCTTTACAAATTCTTAGAACTTCAGTAATGTAATGCAATGTAAAACTCACAAATTTCTCAGCACCCACAAAAGCCACGTCAGGGAGACCGCCGCTATACCAAATCAAATCCTCTATGTCCAATTGGCTCCGGTGCCAGGTCAAAATCCAGGGAGGTTAAGCTGAGGAACAATCACAATAATAACCCCTCATTTACAGCAATACTGGTACCATGACAAATTGGGGGTCACAAAGCACTTTAAGTCTACTGGGGAAATAAATAAACTGATCAATTATACTTCACAATTACCTTACAATATATCATTTCTCAACATCCCTTCTAGCAATTAATATAAAATTTAATATCAGATAATTCTTTGAAAGAACTAATAAGAAGGCATCTTGGCAACAAACCTTGTACAGTTCGAACACGCCAAGGTCATCAAAGACCCAAAGGTCAAAACAATTTGATCGGCCACCACAGATGTCACGGAATAGCTCACTGAGTAGGACAAATGCTGCAGATGGACACCCATTCGCTTTGTCCGCTTTTGGCCGAGGCAAAGGAGGTTTACCGACTGGAGGACGACGGTTGTTGGTGTTCCAGTCTGAAAATAATAAAAAAATTGATATTTAATGCTGTTGTCACCTAACACAACACCCAGAACTCAAATTTAAAAAAATCTTATTAATTCAAAATGAAAAAGCAACCAGGCTATACTACTTTATCACTTTATCTGGTCGTTCAGAAATATTGCTCCAATTCACAACACTTCAGATGCAGAAATGACTACTGCAAGACTGCAAATTATGCATAATTGTTCTAACACGCACTCTAACTTTAAGGCATCAGATACATTGCATTGTAATCATCTATACTTTCTGTATTAAGGTGTTCCCGACCACAAAACCACAACTGATAAAATGGGTTTTCACAAAAGAGGTGATTCGCTGAATCTACAAAATTACCGAATTAACTTTAGCACATGAACTCATTCGAACTATGTTATACTATAACAGGCAGACTTCATTAAATTCTGAGCTATATGTGGATAGTCTTGTCCCTTACCATCTTCCCATCAAACATTTGCAAAAGAATTCATCATAATCTAAGTTTATCAGAGAAAAGTGTTAAATCTGTTTCTCTCTTAATTTGAAACTGAACCTCATCATACAAACTAACAAACTTTCACAGACTGTTACTAACTATAACGCAGTACTTAATACACAATTTACTTATTGTATCTTTGTTCTAAATACAGTATATAATCTAATTTAAGGACTGTTATAGTACCACTGTGATAATGCTCAAAGCATTGGAAAACTTTTGTGCAGGAATTAAGGGAATACTGGGTTGAAAGCCAAGAAGGAATCTGGCAATACATGGAAACAACATGCGGAGAAAACGAGTCCCAGAAGAAACGAACTTAGAGAAATGTGAAGCCCAGCACAAACTGTTCATAAAGTAACAGAGCTCTGGCGTACTTTTAGCAAGATTCAAAAGTAACGGTTCAACACGTGTGGTAAGGTATGTAATGAGTCATCTCTTAAACCTTGTGCTTAAAGTGCTTATCGTGTGCAGCACATGATAAGTAGTTTCTTGGTTGTATTGCAGTTTCCTATTGCATGAACTCTGCATGCGAACTATCATCAATCACCTGTAGATATTGCTAGCTATAACTGAATTTGACTTCCTGTTTAACATAACACTGACGAACTTATTAACTATAAGATTAAAAAGAAATGACACTGACAACAAGCAACGTACATCCATCAGTCAAGACTCAATACAACTGTTTTTCCCTTTCATTGATTTTACCATACATTACTTGACTAGTCATGAGATAAAATGAGATGACATTGCAGTATTTTCAGATTTTACTCTGTGAGACCACACTTCATTCAGACATTTCAATTGTGGCTTCAGTGATATCTGCTAATCAACAGTTCCTCAAGGGCTACACAGACTTCATTTGATAAAAGCGAGTGTTCGATACAAGCAGGTTCAATAAAACAGTACAATTTATATTCCTTGACAACCATCCAATAGAAACCAATATTCAAAATACCGAAATTCAAAATACCCAAGTTTTAAAGTACGTCAACTGTGGATGGGGCTAATTTGGCTCTGTGTATGACCAACAGCCTGCCTGGTGATCAGAGCATTTTTTTAATTTAATATACTATGTGCTCTCGGCAGGCTCGTCTTATATGTGAGTGTCGTGTAACTGTATCGTCTTATATGTGAGTGTCGTGTAACTGTATAATGAAAAAATACTTTAAAGCGTGCTAGCAAGCAAACTGAAAAATCCTTAGCTAATTATACGTAGTTGATATAAGCAATCTACAAACATGCATCAGTAGCACATGAATCAATTCTACTTAACACTTTAACATTTAGAATTTCTGACACACATATGCACACAGAGAAGCAATATAGCAAAACGCAGACAACGGCTTTCAAGGCAAATTCAGTTGCAAGCAAGACAGTCTCAATGCACCGAAGCACATTTACTCTTAGTGATATACTGAGAATCCCCTACCACAATCCATGTAGGAAAGCTGTACGTAACAAAACAGATAATGAATAAATAAAATGTCCATTTGCTGTAAACATTGCACTGAGCTTTTAAACTAAATTACAACATAACAGGTAGCTAGGACACTTGACTGGCCGACAAAGTCATCCGTTTCTCTTCCTTAGAAAATGTTTGGGCCTAAACGAATTAAATTTTTGCGATTCTGATGTGCTTTCAGCACCTGTGCTAAAAACATATGTGGGACCTAATCCGACTTCTTATTTAAACATCGCCAAATTGGAATTTGATGCCACGCCGCCACGTGTTTACATGGCGGTGCCGTGGCCTTTGTCAGCGCTATCGGCCATGTGGGTAACATAATAACTATGTTACCCGCATCATCCGCATGATCGATGGCATTGAACCTTTACGTGGTAGAAATATATTATATTATTTGTCTCGGCGATCATATACTAACGGGATGTAGGCCTATTTCTCGCTCTTGGGTGGTGAGTTGTAGCTGTGAGATTGGTGTCATTAGGGTAAGTTTCGACTATAGTAAGTCTTGTTGGGTAGCCTTTATTCGCCTCAGAAATGTTATGCGAGAAATGTATGCACCCCGTTGGTATATGATGGCCTTTTTTCTACCACAGAATAAATAAAGTTTCACTGACAATGGAATGATATCAGGGTTGGCAAAACCATGGTTAGAACCGGGCTGGGCAAACCTCAAAAACCCACATGCTGTGGGCAAAACTATATTTTATGGTAATTGTTTCCAGATTTTGTTCATATTTGCTTATATAGTAATGTAATTGTTTAATGACAAGAATTAATTAAGTATTACATGCTGTATTCATGGGAAAAGTCTTTAGACATTGTCACAGTCACAGATTTGAATAGGCTAAAATTAAAAAAAATTTAACTATGTGATCTTCTAAGTTAAAATTATTTTGTTGACATAACTGACTTGAACTGAGTGAGTCAGACTCTGACCTAAAACTCAGAACGCAAGAATAACATATAAAACTGTAAATATCTACCGTAATAACAAATGAAAGTCAAAATCTGTTCTGATCCCTCCTGGTCCAAATTCCAAAGTTCATTTAATTTTCTAATCCAGTTGCATAGAGTATGTACTAAATTTTGATGAAGTGAATTAGGTGATGCACTGATGCATTAGAAAACAAGAAAAATGTGTTTATTATTGAACAAGTACCATGTTAATTAATGTAAAGAAGTTACAGGCCTGCTTATGGAGCTTATCATTGAACTATTCATGTACTGTTTTTATTTACCTTAACTGTTTAATGTCAGGAAGTAAGTAAATTGTATGGGTTTTTCTATCCTCTTGTCATTAAAGGGTTAGGAGTCTCTCTGAATTTATTGTCTATTTATTTCAATTATTTATTTATGTATTCTACTGGTAATTGTGGAATTTAAATATAATGCACTATACAGTGTATTAATGCCAGGGTCAGATGTTAAAAAGACCTAATCTGCTTTTTCTCCAGTATCGCCCACTTTTACCCGGTTTTATCCGGTTAAAACCGGATGTAACCCACCAACCTGGGAAAAACCAGTTTTTCTTGGGCAAAATGCCAACCCTGAATGATGTGCAATGGAAATTAAAGAATATACTTACTTACTTATTATTGTGTGAAGCTCTAGGTTTACACAAAACACAGAGCACTAACGCACTTCGCATGCGCTGTGAGTATAACCACGTAAATCATGAATACGCGTGAGGCGTCGTGGCGCAAGTGTTAGAGTCGCTGCCACGCGTCCGAAAAATCGCGGGTTCGATTCCCACCCAAGTCGCTACACTCTTCAAGGTTAAAATAGCAGTTAAACACACAAAGCTTTAAAAGTAGTTAAACCGGTACAAACCGGCAGCCAGCAACGTTCAGCCCATTCTACTCTGCTCTAGCGTCTTTGATGTTAAATGTTATTAAGCATGGTCAATTTTAGTCAGGTAGCTAAAGCATAACTCGTTGCTAGAAGCGTCAGTGACAGATACAGAGGTCTACATTTGTTAATCGCGTATTCAAGCGGAATCCAACCAACAGCTTCCCAAATAGGCCTACAGTTCAGATCAGAACATTCAGATGTTTGAAGCGTGTATAGTACAGTAACTGCTGCAATAATAACCTGCTGAAGAGCGATTCGTTAAAGCTGAATCCAAGACATCGAAGGATGCGATCGTATTGTTCTCTCAATGCAAAGTTGTCCTGTTCAAAGACATCTTGTTGGGACTTAGATTTAAGTTGCAACTTGGATCCATTGCGAACAACTATAACATCATCAAGTCTAGCCTCGAGTACGCCATCAAGTGATTTGAGTTGATAAGTATCAAGAAGCGCATTATTGACGCCCCTACAAGTCACAGAAACATATATATGAAGATGGTGAAAACAGCAATATGACCCAATAAAAACAATAACTTTTCTGTAATAGAAACATATTATTTTCTCAAAATGGATATGATCCTTATTATTTAACCTTTTTATAATTCAGAGTAAATTATCTTTTACCACAGAGGTACCCCTTAAATTCGAGCGTTTTAGGCTTATTATTTTTAAATTTTAACGGTATTCAAATTCAAAGATTGCATGGTGTGTCGCCAAATTTTATGGCAAGTTTAGGTGTGTTGCGAGTCAAAGAAGGTTAAGAACCTCTGTTTTACCATACCGAATTTTTTGCCAGTAGTTATGTAGTCCTAATAACTGCAGCTATACTCAGTGTTGGCTATTTCAGGGATCATAATTAAATAGAATATATATTATATGTATATATATACATGTCTCATGTCGAAACTGGGGGGCACTGGCACACCACATCTAGATAGAGTAAATATAGTGGTTGAAATGAGCTGCCAAGTAAAAACAATGCAGAGTTTCCGATGCAGAAATTGGCCAAGTATATAAAATTATGATGCGGAAGTCAAGAGTTCCAATGCTCATCAAGGCAAGTGTCGACGAGCAACCTCAACTTGCACTAACAACACAAACCTTATATTTACAAGGACGTATTGTTTTGCCAACTAATATAACATTCTTATTCGTAATGGCATTTGACATCACATCAACCTCTGGCTGATTATATTCATTGAGTGGTACAAAAAATATAAAATGTTCACTTTACAATTACATTTCGACTACAAAATAGAGGTATCATAGCTGCTTAAAACCATCAGTTATGAAGTCCTGAAACTTGTTAATTAATTGGAATATAGCGTAAAGAAACTTAACATCATGTCTCCAATACAATGAATTGACAAAGGCGATCTTACTCTGTACAGCAGACTGTTCTAGCAATTATAGCATCAGGCCAAGTGGCATCTTTATACTGATGATATTCAGACTCTGGTACAGAGGTCTTCTTCTGAGCATACCTGGCTTGTAGTAAAGATAAAGATGCTATTGAAAGATCTCCATCTTTGAATGACTGCTAATAGACTTAAACTGAATCCTTCCAAGACTCAATTGATCTGGTTCGGTACCAAGCAACAGAGAGGAAAAAGACTGATTTATAATTGCTGGCTTCACTTTTCCCTGACATTTTGTACCAATTCTAACTTATTTTTGCGAATAAGAAGAACTGTTTGTGTAGGTGGATATCCTACTTTGTACAGGGTTGTTTGGTATTCACTGGCTAACCTAATTATGCATAGAATGACCTATTGTTTCGAAATCACTAGCCAATTATAGTCAAGGCAATAGATAGTTTTCTATAAATAGTGATTTAATAATGTCAACAATTATGAAGAATCAACAGCAGACAATT
>JAQFXW010001722.1:0-14315 GCA_034693945.1 Dendrobaena attemsi
GTGGCCCTCAAACAGATATTATTTAAACTTAGTTTTTTAAATGCACTTTACTTTTCACAATTCTGGACCTATGACAAAATGATCTCCGTACAGGAGTCTACGGTAATTATGGTGCAGGTCTAAGAAATTCGCGTCATCATTCCTTCGTGTGAGTAAGTACAGGCCTATACTTAAAATGCACTTCGTCTAAGGTATTCAGATGGGTCATTTTCCTGATATAGATAACATTTTTCTTAGCTATGGGCACATATTTTGGCATATGTCAAGAAATCCAATTATGACCACATTACAATACAACCTAATTATAGTGCTTATTAATAAAAAAAAGGGAGCATAATGAATGAAATTTGACAGCATCTTATTGCTGTTGAATTTCATTCATTATATTCGCTATTTTTATTATCGTACCAGACTGTTGTAACACACTGCCATTATTTATCATTTTCACTAACTAGTTTATGTTTTATTATCTGTCAGCATTGGTAATGTGTACTGTTTATGCATAGCAGTATATGCTATCTATTCCAATTATGGTACATGCAGTCATTGTCAATTAGATTACATATTACAATTTAGAAGATAAATTCAGTGGATGCAAAACACTTCAGAGCATTTTCCCCAGCAACAGCGCGACATGAGGACGACATTCTATGCAACCTGTATGGTTCAATAATCTTGTAGAATGTGTTGATTTGAGTCTCAGAGAAATCTGGATCCTCCGTCTTACAGAACATCGACAAGATTCCGTCGAGTGGAACACCGTTTTGCTTGCATACCTGAGAGGAACAAAAGACAAAGCATTACTGAGAGGCTCTTAAAAAGTTCCAGGTATTACTAAATCAATTACAACACTTGGAAAACTGGATAAAATGAACAACAAACTTGTATGTAGCACTATATCAAATGTAAACATATTCATGACAAATTTTCCTTGTAGCCTTGTCATAAGAAGGTAGGTCATGTCGTTGAGACTCATCATTTCTTCACTGTTCACATGCTCAAGGATGGCTTAAACTCAGCTGCTGAGACACTAGAATTCTCTAACATCCTCGATTTATCTCCGTTGATGGAGAAAATAAACAAATACATGAATGGACACGAAAACAAAGGAAAGATGAATGAATGAATGGAAATGAATCAATGAGATGTGATAGACCAACAGATAAATAGGATATATTTTTTGGTCAATCAAAAATGCGCAGTGACACAAAGTGTAATGAACCAGACTGAACTGGAATAAACTAGACAAAGTTGAAATAAATCAGCTAAAAATAAATGAGAACTAGATGTTCTAGACGCGTTATTTGGCTGATATAAATGAGACTGAACTTGAATAAATGAGACTCTCATGCTACCGATTACTCAACAATTTTTGGTTTCAATAATAAACCCGACTGATCTGAATGGAACTGATCTGGAATAAATCAGACTTAACTGAAATAAACGAGATTAAACTGGAATAAATGGGATAACTATTACTCAACAATTATTAGTATCAACAGTTATCATTAAACTTAAATAAACAGACTGAACTGGAATAAGCCGGCCTCGACTGAACTGGAATTAATCGAACTCAACTGAAATTTCAAAAAAGACTGAACTGCAATAAATTAGACCGAGATGGAATTAACCAGATTAAACTAGAATGAACTTAAATAAACCAGCCTGAACTGCAATAAACCATCCTGAACCCAAATAAACTGGAATGCACTACAGTAAACCAGCAGAGACTGAAATAAAAACGAATCACCTCTACTAGGCGAGGCAATTCACGCGGCTGGCATCCATTCCTTGACATTCCGCAGTCCACTTTGATGTGTATTGCTCCAGTGGCTGCAACTCGATTTCTGCAATAAAAATATAAAATCCCACAATCCACCTGAGCCCAGAAGGTAGGTTGCAGTAGCAACCCGATGATGCTGGAAAAATTTCTTGCCGTAACTACTGGTACATATTTGATATACAAATCCCAAGACAATTCTACTAAAACATTTTATGAAGACAAAGGGTTAATCAGCAACGTTATGTGTTAGTACAAGGAAAAGAAAGGAATCTGTCAGATTATCATGCTACTGATAAGTATTACTCAATAATTATTAGTATTACTAGCTATAACCCGTTGCCACCTTGCGAAGCTAACGATTAATGCCGTAGCGAATAAATTGATATTAATCGGAACTATTTATGTTTAAAATGCATTTGACAGTATTGCATTGAAAACTTTTATCGACACCTTTCATTGTACGAAATCAAATGAAAAGCATCAATATAAGCCTGGTTTGTAGTTCTATTCATAAGAGAGTGGGTAGTATAGGGGTTGCAAGCTCACTTGCAATGCTGGCAGACCTGGGTTAAATTCCCGATCGATGCACTTTTAAATTTAAAATTATTGAGCGTTAGTACCAGACACCATTACATTGTTATGCCGAGAATTATGGGTTTAGATTGGGGTGCACAACGTTTTTTGGCCAAGGGCCAGAATGCATGTAAGAAAAACAGCCGAGGGCCGCAAATGTGAAGTAGGCCTAATGTATTTATATACGCCAAATTATGCATGTTAGTTGGAAAATGACCCATCTGAATACCTAAAACGAAGTGGATTTTGAGTATAAGCCTATATAGGCCTACCTTACAAAAGCATTACAGCGATTTGCAAATGAAGACAACATTGAATATTCAAGAAGCAGCTTAATGTCGTTTTCTATTTTATATGGCTGCAATTCAATTGTTGCACTTTTCAAATGGAGTTGAGGCTCTTCTGAGTCAAATAAATGCTGAATGTGTTTGATCACACAATCATGTGGAACAAGTTCATTTTGAAGCCATTTCCAATGTTATTTTGTATGGAAGAGTCTAAAGTTCGAGTTTCAAGAATAGGCATTCAGGTCAGCATAAAAGACATTGGTTCACTTTCAATCAGTTAATAATTACCGTATACTCCTGTACGGAGATCATTTTGTCATAGGTCCAGAATTGTGAAAAGTAAAGTGCTTTTAAAAAACTAAGTTTAAATAATTTCTGTTTGAAGGCCACTTTCTTCTGTGATTTCAAATTGCCCCACAGGCCTCACAGGACAGGTCCGACATGCGGGCCTCGGGTTGTGCACCCCTGGTTTAGATTAATTATTATTCAAATTAACTTTTACTGGATATAATTCAATAATTACTATATATATGTATATATATTATATATAGGTTTTTTGTAGATATTGGGCTGTACTGAAAAGCAGTTTTACTATTTGGCCAATTATGCATATTTGGTCCGGATCGAATACGACTATTCAGTACAGCTCAAATACATACATACTATTATATATACGTACAGTATTTAATATTATATTATAAAAAAACTTCATGTTTAGTGGTCATGAGATCTGGAATAAGGGAAACTGGCTTTACTGTGTCTCATTTGATGTTTAGAGACAAGAAATACCCAATCCCAGTAGGAAGTAACAACTCACTGATATGTAGGATTTGACAACATACCAATTGTTGCAAATGATATACCAATTGATGCAAATGAAATACAAGTTACCACATACTACAACATACGTGGCTAATACACACACATTTTTGGGTCAAAATACAGCAGAATAGGAAACAACTCTGCATTCTACCATATCAGAGAATTATGGTTAAGTTGATACTGTTATAGTAGAACTTACACAATAGGCCTACTTGTATACTTGATATATCTTAGATAATGAAAGTACTGATAAAACATTCAAGACAATGAAATACAAGCCTAAATTATATAGAATCCGCCGAGAACAGAAAATATCGTATTCATATAAGTTATTACAAAACCCAGAAACCAATATTACACAATATATCAACAAGTACAGAGATGTCACGTAGGCTACAACAAGCTTTATGGGGTTTTACAACTACAATGTGGGATAGAAATGGAACCGTTTCATTTTTTAGTTACTAGACATGTCTTAGGCACCTCTGCAGTGCAGTCACTAAAGGCTACAGTTAACTGTTAGCACAATTCAACCTAGTAAATTTGTTACAATCTTTAATAGCTAAGCTTGTTAGTGGCCAATGTAATATTTTTATGCACTTCTTCTCATATAAAAAAATACACCATCTTTATGACTGGATAAAACAGACATTGAGTGAGAAGAAAGATAGAAAGATACTGGATAGTATAGATTGGATACTGATCAGTCCAAATTAGTGAGAGAGATAGAGACTAACCGTTCGTTATTGTCAATGACGCCGATGCGCCAGAGACCTGAAAAAACAAACTTCAAGGCAACACGCAAAACTCCAAAGGCCTACTAGAAATGATCAGCTCTGCTGTGATGGCTAAGCCTGCCAGAGATAACCTTATAAGCCATTTTATGAACTACTGTAGAAGCCATCTTAGAAGACACACTGTGGCCCGGCGCACCGAACAGCTCTTCTACTTTGGGCTTCTTAATGGAAATGGACTTTCGTTAATTTTTCAGCAGACATGCTTGATAAGTTGCCAGTAAGTCACACGACACTCTGATATTAATTTTCCTATTTGCTGTTTTTGCAGAATTAGCATGAAGTATTTGTGTCAAAGATTTGCTCAAAATATCAACACAATGACATCTTCAGGGCAGGCTCCAACCTCCTCCATCCAAATGATCCAGCATTACCTACATAATTCTGATAATTGTCTAGCTATTTATAGTCAAACATGAATGATATGGATCGTGTTACACTTCTAAACTGTCTTAGTACTACTGGTCAATGTCCAATTTGGTATCTCCTTATGAATGGCACCAGGCAGTGATCATATAGGCCTTCTAAAAGGCAGCACTTTTACTCTAACAGGTTAGGTACTGGCAGTAGACAATAACTCTCTGCCTTTTTCTGTTAGCCTAACTGCCATGTTTTCTCAAAGCGGTGCAATATAAATGCTCAATTATGTTACTCGTATATCATGAGCAGATTCACTTATCTCATCTCATGAATCCAGCCATTGAAATCTTTTGTTATCTGCAAACTTGCATTCCTCATAAAAATCGCCATGGCTTTAGCTTTCATTTGCTGCACTTTAAGTGAAGCCATCTAGAACTCGTGTTCCGTCAACCTCCTTCAACCTTCAAACAGCTGCGATTACTCATTTCTTTCATAATGCTTCATCCGAAACTGCTTGTTAACTCAATATTCATACACTTGCCACTGATATGCTCGTGTTTGACCAAGAAGTTCCTTACAGCACAATTTTGCATCCTACAGATTCCCATCATATGGGGCTCAAAATATTTGTGTAGATGTTTACCTTTACCCTATCTGACCTCATCTGTTTTCTCAAATCTTAAAACACTTGCGCAAGAATCTCAACTCACCCTACCTTGACTAATCGTCTCATATCTTAACCAGCCTTGGCTCTTGTTTGTCTAATCTAAATTTTCATAATATTGGGTTGACCTTCACCTGCCAGAGTTTAAAAGGAGCTATACAATGTTCTGTTACATTACAAGGCATCTGGAACTTCACTGTGGACTGGATCGTTTAAACCATTGACTGGTTCCATCAAGTTATTCTGATCTCATAGCAGATAAAGTGGAACCGCACATGAGCAACAGGGAAGCAGAAGGCAAGCGGAAGCACTCCCATTGGATCCAGTGCTGCTGTTGAGGTGATCAAGAAGAGGTTCAAAATCTGTTGTCTTATTGTGTTAAACTGATCTCTAACATCAGTCATTGTTGTATTTACCTTCACCACTTCGCCACTTGCTTCAACATTTACCATCTGCAGCATTACTATTCAGATTATTGTCAGACTTTCTTATGTCTCTGCATGTTAATAGCAACATAACTAGGTTTACTGCTGATTTGTTCTTACTTGTAATTATGATTTCTCTGAATCACAGTTCTAAGATACTGAGGCTTCTAAGGTATTTGCTACAGTGCCATTTCCTCTTAAATTAAGCACTATATAATAATCTCTGTCAACAATCACTACCTAAGTGTTGTCTCTCTCTTGAAGAAGATATATATTTTATGTTCTACAACTGTCCCCCTTCTATGACAGAGAAGTGGAGTTGCTGCTTTACCAACAAATGTTGTGACCTAACTGGCATTTTAAGAGTTTTTGCTATTTCAATATCACCTAGAAGGAGCTTCTGTGTTTTCATTCGTTCATTCATTCATTCATACATACATACATTACAAACACTTAACATGCACCTCTTCAAGGGGACTACTCAGAGGCACTCTCAACCTAAGCGCGGGAAAATAGAGCAGTCTGAAGGTGATAGATGAAAGTCTGAGAAGGAGTTCTATGAAGCAAGATTAAGGCAGAAGCCCGAGGTACGCTGTTCCAGCTCGAAAGGCCAACCACTGATAAAGCACGATTCCGCCTAGCAAATGCGCATAACATATGGTTCCATTAATATAACTATGAAATGAACAGTTAGCAATTTAGCTGAGAATGCTTAGCAGCAGATGATAAATGTTAATGAGCATGAAGATTGAAGAATAATTTTACCCGTATCACCAGTTCAGGCTGGCTTCACAGAATGCAGTATACATGTACTGCCATTTCAAAATGAAAGCATTTTAAACAAGAACCATACCTCTTTGCAACAGGACTACAGAGTACTTTGCAATACGATGAACAAGAAACTAGTGAGAAGAAATGTTTTCCTCTTCTTTAGAATTGGTCATAATGAAATAGTTAATATGCATACCTGTTTTGAGCTTTCCTTAGTTCCGTTGGTGAATTCCGATGATTGCCATTGATGGAGAGACCAATGACTTCTCTGGATGCAAGACATTTGGCCATTCCAATGATAGCTTGCTCACTTGCAACGGTTGGTATGATGTGGTAGTGGATGCATCTTTCCATTTCCCATGACTGAATGTTACCTACATTCCAACAGCATGAATGCTAACTATATCCCAATTGCGTGCTTAATTACAGGGAGCCAACACCTATAAACACCACTTTTTCATGTCACGTCCGAATTCTCAATGTTCACCTTAGGCTTAGACGCCTTAGACCGCTAATGAAATGATCAGAAAACCTTAAATAACACTACACCACGCATGACCTGCCTAACCTTAAGATAAAAGACATGCCACGAGTACTAATCAAGCTCAGGCTAAAATAGAACAATCATACTAAACCTTCCGCAAATAAAACAAGCACACTATCCATCTAAAGTAAACTTAAAGCTTTCATTCAACATAAATCCAATCCACGCTGTCTTTGCCTATGATAAAGTTACAGCACTCACCTTACCCACAAATAGTAAAGTAAGGCTACAGTGTAAATGTACCTATAAAGTAAAGACAGACGAAATATTACCTATAAATAGACAGCTTCATGCAACAGTTATACCTAACCAAACTATTCCTTTTGGTTTCTCTAGGCAGAAGTCATACTCCAGGAATTCGGCATTCACACAGAAACTCAAGTCGTCCATAAATATGATTGCAACTTGAAAGGAATCCTTTGAATGGCCAGTCAAACATGCTGACTCGGTCTATCTCTCTTCCATACAATAATATGAAGACTAGAGATAGCAACAGGTTAAGAAAGTTTCTCTGCCTATCTCGAGTCGAGTCATTTGACATTTGTCATGAAAGTCAAATATTTCCGTAGAGGTCTATTGCTCTTGGAAAGGTTTTTAAATGATGCCCAATGCAAGTGCTCAGAGACACATCAGCAGCGCTATTTTCCTGTCAGAATGCACTGGAACAGCATTCCAGCACTTTTTTTGGCAGTTCATTCAATGTTTAAAAAAATCTATTTTATAGTATTTACCTTATTAGACCTAAATGAATCTTTGTATTTTCATATAATATGTAAAATGAAAATTGGCTCTATCTTACTCCTCTTTACTAAAATACTTGCTGTTGAGTTGACATAAATTTTACATTATTTTCGTTTCCTGTTGGCAAAATATAGCAATAAGATATGGCTAAAGAGATCGGTCTATCAATGAGTTACATTTTGTTAATGGATGATTAGTAAACTGCTTTAAGCCAAAATCTATGGCCTACCGGTAGGTACTTTGGTAATTTATATAGTATTTTATATAGTATCACATATTTGATATAGTATCACATATTTCTATACCACCCCTTCAAGTCTCCCACTACTCAGAGGACTCAGAGGAGGTCCCGACTACAGCCCTTAGGTGTATCAGAATTTACATGTCGAAGCGCCATGAGCAATAATGAGTGAAGGACTTGCTCAAGGTCCCAAACATGGTGGCTCGGGTTTGAATCGAATCCTTCGGACGCAAGGCGGCGACTATCCAACTGCTTCACACAGGTCCCATAAATAACAAAGTGTATGGGGGTGCCGAATAGAAGGCTTGGAATGAAATTACCGATACATTTATTTTTAGGACTTCGTGGAACTTGAAATTTGAAAGCGTAACAGCAAATGAATATTAAAAAATCTTAGCACAAAATATGAGTTCCAGCACTTTTCTTCTAGGAAAAAAAGCCCTGCACATCAGTGTATGAAAACAACTCAATCCTGTCCGGTATTTGTTCTGTCAACGTTGAGGGTCATTTGTTTAATGCAAGCTTAGTATTACAAGATTGGGAGGTCCATTTCTGAAATTGACTATAAATCCAGAATTACAGCAAACATTAGCAAACAGCAAATGCATCATATTAAGCTGGCCTGATCAGACGACCAACTCTAGTTTTTACCCATCCAATTCCCCAGTTTTTATACCCACATTGCTGAATGCAACTGTACACTCCATACCTAGGACGTGGATCACTCCATCGACTCCAGCTAGCCGTAGCTGAACTGCTTCATCGACTGTGGCCACTGCCAGACGGTCCGCTGCACCAGTGGCCATTAGGTATCGAGCCACTTGTACAGCACCATGGCCATAGGCATTGCCCTTGACAACAGCCACTCGACCTAGAAATGCCACAAGCAATGCCAGATAATTCGTGGGAGAATCATCGGTTAGAAAAAACTTCTCCAACTGGTGCTAGTGATATACAGCTCTGACTGGCCATCATCATCATCATCATCATCATCATCACTGTTATCATTTGAGTCATTGTCATAATAGTTGGGTCAACATTAAAAACATCTGCTAGCTTTCATCATCAGAGTACATGATGACTACTATGATGATGGTACTACTGATAATGAAAATCATGCGGATGACTATGAAAATGAAATATATATTTATATATTTGTCTAGAATTTTGAGAAGCAGCATGATATCTGTTTGTACGAGTTTAAGGTAATTCATAAAACAGTAACAAGCACACAACAAATGATGATGTCAATGATGCTGATCATGATGGCAACAGTGATGAATATGATAAGACAATGGTACAGCTATGAATGATCATTTAGGATAATGATCAAGAGAGCAATGATGATCAATTCATGATATCATAACTTTGTAGATCAATTCTAGATGCAATTTTGCATAGAACTTACAATTTCTTTATTTATAAGAGCAACCTAATACTGATTCTGTGAAGTTTACACAGTTAAGTGATTTGGACAATGACAAGTCGACAAAATAATACTGACGATGATGATACCAATTGCTGCCAGATAGAAATTCAGTCATTAACTAGGCAACAGGACAGAGTTAGATGTCGAAATGTTTCTAGGCTCTAAAGCAACGCTGACGACAAATGTTGATGATAACAGCTACTGATACAAGATGAATGCTTGGACATGATAATGATGAAGAATGTCTCATAACATTGTATTAAACTGCATTAACAACACCAGAACACAGTAAATGCAAACACAGTTCTCATCAGGCATTACATTAATTTACATTTGACATCTATCTATCTATTTGGAGATTTATAGACATATTGCATTATTGCACATGATAAACATATACTATTAAATATAACCTGAAACATACCGATTTCTTTGTTGATACACATATTTGCAAGAATCGTCATGTTGTGGGTTAAAGCATCGAGATCAACGCATATAAAGACTGGTCGACCAATTCTCTGTAAGACTTCTGAAGATAATACTGACTCCATCATCGCAGTGGCACTTCGCACACGGTACTTTCTTCCATACGCCAAACGAGCTACAAAATTCATGCCAACAATGATCAAGTCATCAAATGGGAGACCCAATAGTTTAGAAACAACTTCCCAATGACTGTTCAACTACTGTACTGGAGATCTCTGGTTCTTACTGATCTTAAGCAGAGATCATCCTTCAATCAGAACAGATTTTGCACTCTCAACTCAAGGTTTACAACATCTGCCATCGACAATCTGAAGATCTGTCAGAATCAGAGAACTTAAACCCAATGACCAGTGCTGACAAAAGTTATTAAACAAACGAATACCATTTCAGTTTCTAGAGCCTTGACAATTGACCGTTTCACTATATTACATGCAACACAACTGTGATTTGGTAATTAATGTTCAGAAGAACACATTAATATTCATGTCAGAAAACATCAACAGCCATAAGTAGACCGGAAGAGGCAAGTTTCAGTTAAGTGTAAGTAGACGGCCTTGGTAGGAAAATTATTGCAACCAAGAGAATAATAGTTCAATGTGGTGGGACCGTCAACTGTCAAATTGTCAATAATCAAACACTTGTCGAAGTCAGGACAAAGTACCAGCAACAATGAACTTTCCGTCTATCTTGTTTATCTTTTGAGCAAGTATGAAGACTGCATTAGACAGCCCATGAAGTCAAGAATTCATGAAAACATTATCAGACAATTATGATTGTCACAGACTACTATAATTATGAATAGTAATTAAGTCTACTTTCAGACAAACTGCTCTCAAAATCCTTTTCCCAAAGGTCCCAATGCAATAGAACAATCGAATGCATGCAAATTAAACTTTGTAGTTCCCCTGCTCACCTAAACCACTTTACTCTATACCTGCTGCAATTGTAATTACAATTAGTAACAACTGTCATCACCACGATTACAAAGGCACCTATAGTAAAACTATGTGCCAGGCACGACAATTTTAAAACTTCAACTACAGTTGGCAGTTAAACACTATCATAACATCATAAGTAGTATCAAACATTCAAATAGTGCTACTTCAAATCCTTCATCATTATACAATTCTCTTCCAAAACATCTCAGTTAGTGTCAATTTTTTGTCTTTTTTATTAATTATGCAGTAGGTCTATGTGTTCATAAATATGACCAAAGGTGGTTTTAATTGACCGCATTTATCCATTGCATCACTTAAGAACATCACGGAAAGTGAGTAATCGAAGATAATAATCGGCACTAATGTTTTTCTAAGCCTTACTTATAGTGACTAGCACAGAGCAATTGCCAAAAATATAGAGAGAACCTTTCAGGAAGAACTGCAGCAGCTCAGTAAGTCCTTCTTATGTCTGTATATGTGAATGGTCAGCAATCTGGATTATTCTGTATAATATTTCACGAACTGATGATCTACAATGGAGAGTTGATTCCAACCGGTCAGACACACACTTTTGGCTGCTTGCCACCACGAGCAAGAGTCTTTTAACTACGCCAGACGTCACGTCATCCAAGCACACACCTTCTGGCAGAGCCATGGAAAACGCCGGATCTAAATAGAAACGAGAGGGAGCCATGGCTTGACTCCGCCTCCTCCGGCCTCTGCTAGGGATTCCTGGCAGTCCGCCAAAGAAAAACAGCGTCAGTCTTACATTTGGCCACATAACCAAAGCAACCGTAAAGATGCAATTCAGACTTAAAAATAGACGAGGAGGAGGAGGAGGAGGAGGAGGATGGTCTAGCCAAGGAAGATCCTCTGCCAGCCACAGCTCAAGCTACCAAAGTACTGCTCTGACGTTTTTGTACATCATCGCTTGTGCACCAATGAAGGCCAAGTCTGACTGTGGGAGTGTCCGCCCAATTCGGCATGGAAACCAATAATGTTGGAGCATGTGGGTACTTGTCCCTGAATCTGGAGTCCGTGTATATAAACTAAAAAAAATAATTGATTTAAACGATTTCTTTCATTCATTCAATCACTTGTTCATTTAAAGAATTTGTATGGCACTAGTTCAAGGAACCTACTCAAGAGTTGCTTCTACTATAACCAAGGTAAAATACAAAATAGTTGTAATTGCTAACTCATGCATACAAGCAGCAACATTATTTTAACCATAATATTGATGTTTGTGATGGACAGTCCGGATTGATTTTCGAATCCATGGAGCACGGACTGTAGGTTGAAATACAGTCCAGCCTGTCATGGATGAAATCAATCAAGTCAGACCAAGAGATGCAGTATCAAGGAGGAAGAGTCCAACTGTATATCAACTCCTCCAGCTTCTCAACAGTATCACTTTGTAAAGGAAGTCAAGAAGGCTAATAACAGGTGCTTTGTATTGCGTTTCAGACTAAGAAACACACTCTGTGTAATCTGTGATTTAGTGCCACAGAGAGAATCTCTTGCTGATATGCTTCAACTGCTTTACTTTCATTCTTGCAGATCTGTGGAATTTCAGGCAGTGTCTGTCAGCAGCAGTGCCTCAATTGGTCCAAATGGCATAGTTTGCTGCATATAAACGTCAGATTATAATGGAGGACATTTTTCACTAGACTCAAATCAAGAAGAGAATGAGGTTACAGATTCTGCACTACAAACATTGGGGTAACCTTTTTGTCAACCGGGTCAGACATTGCTGTACCCTGCTGCTTATGGAGGCATGCCATCCCATTCTTTCGTACTTCAACCTCATGACCATCTCATGCTTTGGATGTTCTTCCGCTGCTTGCTTTGGTTCAGATGACATTTTCAGACGGTCATATAAATGCAGTATTTAGATCGGTTCAATAGACTTGTCTGCAGTATTTTGGAGAATCACTTGAAATGAGCAATGTTAAGTTCTCTGGTACTCAGACCCATTAAACGCAGACATGCCAATCAGCAATGGTGATCTTAGATGACTGTGTTTACATGTTTATCCGCAGGTGGCCGTGGTCACCTGTCTGCAAAGATTAACCCCGCATGACAATTAGCAAATGATTTCTAGTTGTATCAGTTGCTTCTGACTCATCTTCATCCATAGTCATGCTTAGGTAAATACACATTTCAAAGCATCAACTTCTTCTCATCTGGTGCAACAACACTCATGGTCCACATAATATAACTAATACATTGGCTACAGCATTTACAGTTAAGCCAAGAATCTATATGTTTTTAACAAAGCTGCACGAGTCTTCATAACTGGTTTCATTTATATTTTATTCTCTTTTATGTTTTTAGAATACCTACCCCTATACCTACCCCTATATGCAAATGCATTTAATTTGCAATATATACCATTTTTTTCTTATCTGCAAATCGACACATTATACAGCACAAGTTCTTCAACACCTTTATTACTGGGTTATAAAACGGCCACTTCACATTTTCACCTCTATCTGTCAAGGTTACAGATGGTTCTTTAACTGTTTCATATCTGTTGCCAATTTTCTGCCATTGGTACATGCAGGCAAGAGGAGCAGCTGCATACCAGTCACTGTTCGTACTTCCGCTGCCATTCACACAACTACATTTCTCACTCTGAACTGTTGGTAATATGTCAGTTGTGTAACAGTTCGTCGATTTCTGGACTGTTTCAGCGTCAAAGATCTATTATCACTTTTGTCAGAAGTGGCAGAGTGCCAGACTGCTAAGCTTTTGCCAATCACCTCTACTGTGTCTGGGTTGAAAAAGTAGTCTTCAAAGAAAAGGTCATCAATTTGTTTGTCCTCAGATACCTCATTGCTGCTAATCATAATCATAGTCTATCCTGAACACCAGGTATGACTAATACATGCATTATATGTACATTGCACTTTAATTATGCAGGTCACGTGAAAGTCAATGCTCAAGGTCAAAACAACTGTTGAGTAGTGAGCATTAAGTCCTTGTCACCCAATCACATTAGTGTCTACTGCTACAAAGAGACTGCTGTCAAGTGCAGAGACTTTGATGTCCACATTCATTCACTCATGACTTATAGAAAGCTGGAAAGCCACATCATAGCGCCACTTTGCGCTTTGGCATTCCCAAGTTAACCTATAACATTAACTGCTTAGATCTGTTCTTTCTTATAGGGTTTCAGCTACAATTACTCCTTTGCTTTTTCTGCCTTTATTCTTTAGTGGTCTTTGTTTGTCATAAAACACTCGTTTTGACAAGGCTCTTTTATGTGATATTTAAATTTGAATTACACTTGAATCATAAAAAAGTATTTATTCAGCTTTGTTGCTTTGTTCAACTTCATAATGACAGATACTGCATCACATACTGCATCGGATACCGCATCAGATACTGCATCAGATACTGCATCAGATACTGCATCAGATACTGCATCAGATACTGCATCAGATACTGCATC